>WWET01002152.1:0-11973 GCA_011038615.1 Limnodynastes dumerilii
CCATCATATGTCCAGCTCCCCCCCAGAGAACCCCATCATGTGTTCAGCTTCCCGCAAGCAAAACCCATTACTTACCCTTGCCGCGCCCTGCGTCCTCCGTCCTCCGCGGCAGTCTCAAAACCCCGCGAGATCCGACGGGGCTTTTGAAAGCTCGTGTGGTCTCGGTTCTCTTAGAACCAAGCCTGCACATTTCTAATTATTAACAGTAGGTGTTTCCATTTTCTACCTTTCTATGTCAAAGCAATAAATGTGCTGACACCCCATACTGTCTTTACATCAAGACTTACTTTGCTGCAGCAAAACAATAAGTGTTTCTGCATAATCTGAATCTGCATAAGCAAGAGAGACTATAAAAGCGGTGGGGTGTGCTCTGTGTGTCTTACGGAAGATCAGGAGTGCTGACTTTGTCAGTAATGAGATAACCAAGAGTGAGAGAGGAAAGGAGAGGTGGAGTTGTCATATGAGGGCTAAGTGGAAGGTGATAGGTTGTTAGGAATGGAAGGTTAAGAGTCAGCTATGGTTTTAAGGAGAAAATGGATAAGGTCTCTTTTGGATGCATCAACTCAAGTCTTTCCCATGCCACATGTTTTTTGTGTTTTGTGTTTCATGTTTGTTTGTCCATTAAGTACATTCACTTCAACCCTAGCATGGGCTTGACAGGCAGGGGGAATATATCTGCCAGCATTTTTATAGGGGCATAGCATGGTTTATATTGGCCTCACATTCTAGGACAAAAAAATAGAACAATGGGAAGCAGGGGAGCACCTTTGTAGATTAAATAAGAAGGAGGTGAGGTGTATAAGGACATATTAGGGATATGACAATTATTGGGATAATGTTGATAAATGTGTTGGACTTCCAGAGAGCATTTGTCAAGTAGCCCATAGGCTTTATCTCACGCCAGTAGGCATTAAATATCTACATTTTTCTACAGCATTTGAGGCAAGTTATATGATTTAGCAAAAGCAGAAAAGTTCTGTATTGATTGCCAAGTAGTGCCGCATCAAGTAACAACGGCAAGAATAGAAGTAATCTACATCTTCAACCAGTGGGAGTTGCTGCCACAAAATAGTTTTTTTAAAAGTAGAAACAGCCGCAAGCTAAGTTTTAGCTGTCCCTGTAGAAAATATTGCCAATTTTTTTTATGAATAGGTAAGTATGTCATTCGGTATACTTACCAATTCATTCTTCAGAAAGACCACCACAAACCCGTTGCACCTGTAGGGGACCCGCTACACCGACTGAAGTGGTGAGTAACACTCTCTGGGGACTTTTAGGGCTAGGCTGTGGGGAGGAGAGTTTTAGGGTTAGGCCGCTGTGAAGGGAGGGTTAGGTTTAGAGTAATGGAAAGTGAGAGTTATGGTTAGGGTAATGGAAGGAGCGTCTTAGGGTCAGGCTGCTGGGATCAGAGTCTTAGGGTCAGGCTGTGGGGAAAGGAGGGTTATGGTCAGGCAATGGGGAGGAAAGGTTAAGGATAGGGGAACGGAAGGGGAGGGTTAGGTAAGGATTAGGATAACGGTTGCGGTTAAATTCATACTCACCATTTGCAGCAATGTCTTCTGTCTTCTGTGTATCGATTGCTTTGGCTCTGCAAGGCAAAACCAATTGATTTGAAGTGAATGGCTGTTTTTTAAAAGGGCAATTTGTAGCAGCGACCCACGCCTATTCCTCATTATCAGCCAGTCTGTAAGATTTGCCAGTAGTTCTTTACCCTTGGCATATTGGTATACAACAGTTGTCTGTGCAACAATTGTTTGCAGGACAGTAATAATTTTGTTTTCACAATGGATCACTAAATCCATGAAAGATAAGTTATCAAAGCATTTCCTTCCCACTTCAGTCATGAATAAATCAAGCTTTAACAGATTAGATGGGGTCAAACATCCAAACTACCAAATCTTCATTACATTTCTTCTAAACAGCAGTTCTTCAACTTTATGTAAGTTAATGTCACCCATTTCCCAGAAACTACCAACATAGCAATGTAAATGTTGACATGTGGACAAACTTAAGAAATCTTTCAGCAGCAATAGTGCCCAGAACCATCATCATCGTCATTATCATCCTCACCATCCTGTCAGCATAGTAGTGCTTAGCATACAGTCACATGAAATTCACACACAAATCACTCCCTGTATAACCAACTTCATGAAGACACAAACTCAGGATTTCTCATTGCCAGTATACCAGCCAACTTTTCTTCAATTTTCTATTATTTTCTTATTGTAGGCCCGTGCCCATTTTCTATTCTAAAATCTACATTCAGTACTGCTATTAATATCTCTCTTAATGTCATACATGCTGCGTAATTCTGACTAGGAGTTGTCTGAAACTATTTTATTAATGCGCTTTTTATCATTTCCCTTCTGGGGTTTGGCCCAGCTTGGTGTGGCTTCTATTTTAAAATCTCACTTTAATATTGTCACTGTTATACATTTCCATGCTGTGTAATACCAGGAATAGCTTTTCTCACATCTATAATACAGAGATTATCCGTTTAGCATGGATGAGGATAAAAGAGAATTTATAGATAAAAAAAAAATTTGTGTAAAAATAATTTTAATTGCGCTTAACATTTGTTTGCACATTGCATGAGCGTAAAGCATAAAAATCATATGGGAAACATGTTAACAAAACATCACTAGCACAAGTGTAAACAGCATGGTCTTTTATATGCATTTTTTCTGTTCCCATAGGACATATGTGAATGAGCCTTTAAAGTATATTTTAAAAGAATTTTTCATTAACTATAAATAGACTTAAAAAGTGTTCATATTACTTTAATAATACCTGTAATGGTATATTCTATACAGTATTTGATGCTGAAATATTTATTCTTTGTGATCCAAGCATTCTTGCCCTGTACATGCTGCAGCATTTTAATGTGTCTATTACCAGAAGCCTTTTCATAATCATGTGCAAACTGTTCTATGAAACCGCAGAAATAGACAAAAAAAATTCCAGAAACTTTTCTTTAACATGCTCTACACTAAACTTCTTTCCTTTTTACTACATTTATAGCACTTTTTCCTCACTATCCAATAGAGCAATAGAATCTTAACAATATAAGACCCTGAAAAAGAAAAATTATGTACTGTTGGAGAGGCTGAAAAGATTACAAATATTATGGGAGTACAGAAAATGCATGGAATACAGACAGACAGTTCTACTGTTATTGGGTCATATTAATACACTTGGCCAGTGTAAGAAACGCTTCCACATTGGCCAAGGGTATAAATATGACCAAATGAACTGTCATTAGCGCCGGGATATCCTGCTTGCAGGATATAAGTTGCAACATTCCAAAATGTTGTTTTTTTTTTGCCTAGACCCCCCTCCCCAGGATTAAAAGCTTTCAAAACTGGACCCTAGCAGAGCAGGTAAGTAGATATGGCGCAACGGGCCCTGGACGACAGGGCATGCTGGCTCTTGTAGTTCTCCAAACACCAGCATGCCCTGGCCTCCTTTGGCATGCTGGTTCTTGTAGCACTACAAGCATCAGCATGCCATGTAGGGCCAAAATTATTTACTTATTTTATTTACTGGGGTGGGGTTCGTATTTTTTAAACTTTAATTTATAAAAAAAACAAAACATAAAATTTGATTACTTTGAACCATGGTAACCTGTGGTCGGAGCCATAACATGCGCCTCTGAATAGGACGTTTTAGTGGATCCGCTAAAACTCTGAATCCGGACCATATACGTATTTGATGAGCTGTAGGCTATCACAACCAGGAAATTTGTATTAACAGAACCTGTTACACTAACAATATTAGTATAGTCCCAACATGCTTTAAATGCATAGTTATAGCTAAAACCTTACAAAATGAAGCTGGGATTAGTAGTTTCACAACAACTGTCAAGCCACCTGTTGGCCTGTTAATTCTATTTTGCAGAGGAAAAGGACAACACGTAAGAGTTTTAGTGCAAGTTTTAGTGAACTCTTTATCATAAAAAGACATTATTAACTAATAGCAAACTTTAATATATCATCTCTAGTACACAGTACAATGATCTCAATCTCAGTATATGTATGTATATATGTAGTTCCATGTATTGATGTACACTGTACATACATACAAACAGAGTAGTCAATATTTCCATAGAACCTCAAAGATTATTTTTGCTCAGCTGGGCTCATATCAATATATTAGTTTCATTATGTCAGTAAATAACTCGATAAATAAAATGTTGGTGTCAAAGATCCTTTAAGAAATAGAACCTCAGCAAATGTGTTCACCTCCAGCCATAGGTTATTTAGTCTTAAATGCAGCTTAGTCCTTGAGCTGGTATCAAGAGGGCAGTAAAGTTAAATGGTAAGTTGAGAATCTGTTCAAAAGCCTGTGTTATGAACGTGATATTCCATTGGAAAAGGTGATCTTCTGTCTCATGAGATGCCTAGGCTATATAAACATGAATATGCGGATGTGAATAGCTGAAATTCAGATGCACTGAATTGCTATTGCTGCAGGTCCAGTATGAAAGCAGCAAAGTAGAAAGATTAATCACAATGTTCAGCCCACACATCATTTTAAACTATTCCTTACAATAATCAATCACCATATTTTTATCTCCTGAAACAGTACTTCTTAAATGATTAATGCACAAAAAGCTTATGTGCCATTGCTGTATACTGTTTCTAAAGGTTTGTATTATAATGGTAGAAGTTCACACTCCCTTTATAGTTAAGTACACTTAACAGTTTGAAAAGTCATAAGAGGCTCTGGTCTTTATGATAACCCCTTTACATCCAAACCCTATAACTGTCGCAGAGTAAGTATCCCACTGTGTTACGGGTTATATATCATATATTTCACACAACTGGTTTTCAGAGGAAGGTTATACGACTTCCTACTATGAACCGAAGACATTTAGAGGCTGAACCAGAGGTGAGTGCAGACCAGCTTGCATTGTGTATCTTGGCGTAATTTTACACCTCGCATGCTAAGAAACAATGTACATAAAATTGTACCTGATTTAAACCTGAATGCAACTCAAGCTGTACCCGCTTGCATTCTGAAAGGGGAGGAGGCATGTAGTCAATGTACAGTAAAGTGCCAAGCAAGTGCAGACAGTAAGGAAAGCGGAGGGTTAAAGCATTTGGCCCGAGCAAGGATAAACTCCCAGCGTGGGGGTGGGCCTGAGAGTGTCACTATCTGGATCTAATGTCATCCATGCATGTCTTGCTAGTCTGGCATTTTATCTGACTTTTTGTTACAAGGATAGCATCAACGAGGGTGCGTAGTCTACCTACGAGCCTGGTCTTCACTAGAGCCCCTGATGGTGGGGATAGTATGGGACGCGGTCCCCGGTAGCTGTTACCATGAATTTGCAGGAATGAACAATCGGCATAGAAAACAGAAACAGGCAACAGACACCTGAACAATGTAAGATGGAATGCACACAAAGATGGGCACCGGTAGGTATGAGA
Source organism: Limnodynastes dumerilii (assembly GCA_011038615.1). NCBI lineage: Eukaryota > Metazoa > Chordata > Amphibia > Anura > Limnodynastidae > Limnodynastes > Limnodynastes dumerilii. Next base: position 5,433 of record WWET01002152.1, read on the forward strand.
TGGAGAACACACACACTACCAAAGTATGAAATAGAATACACACCAGAAATAAGATGTGGGTGACTGATGGAAAGCACCACACATTGGGTGAGAGGGATACTCTCAAGGACGCACAAGAAGCAAACAAGACAAACTGGGATACTCACTCACACTGTTGTTCACACACACAAACCAAGGTGGATACAACAGCAAAAGGACCAGGAATGGGTAGAAGTCAACACTAGTATAGTACATGGCAAACGGAAACCACTAATAAATCAAAAGATATATTCCTGGCACAGACAGACAGGACTGACGCAGTATGTGGAAGTTCTTAAAAAGAGGCTGCTAGTCACTTATTGGCTAGCAGCTTTCACCTAGAACAGTATTGGATGTTGTCCTGGCAACAGACAGGATGCAGGAGGAGGCAAGAGAGCGTGTGTCTAACAACCACGTGGATGGCGTTCTCCACTTGGCTAAATTGCATGCATGTCAGGGAATGCAGGAGGCCAGGAAATGGCCTGCACCGCCGGATTGAGTGAGTGAGATTACATGCCACTCCAGCAGCATGTAACACTTTTGTATTAATTTGATGAAGGATAGCACTGTACATACTTTAATGCAAATTACAAGATCTGAGTAATTTGGTGATTGGTGTGATACATTAGTATTGATTATCAGATAGATAGATAGATAGATAGATAGATAGATAGATAGATAGATAGATAGATAGATAGAGAGAGAGAGAGAGAGAGAGATAGACTGACTTCAGGTATTTAATCTCTATAAAATATATAAAATAAATAAATACATGAATTTACACATACTTAACCACAAGAAAATCTGTAGTTACCAGATCAAGACTACATGCATAGGCATATCTATAATTGGTGCAGGGTGTGCAGTGCACACGGGCCCCTCAGAACAGCCCCTGACTACATGGTATTGTAATTAATATAATATTAGGTTTATCTGTGTGATAACAGCACTTTTTTGGGGGCAGTATCAGACTCTAATTAAACAAATAAAATCTGTAGTCTATATGACTATTAACTTGTCAAACTACTAACAAATGAAAAATAATTGCTTTACTAACTTATTCCAGTAAAGTACAGTAGTAATCACTGTGGCATCTTGCTGTTATCTAAACACCGTTCTGCTGTGCAAAGTAAAGCTGAAGTGGTGAACAGCAGAATGGTTTTATAACAATAACAACAAATAATAATATATTTGTCTTCTGGTATTATCCATGATGAATCAATAGACTCTCTATCGGTATTGTGATTTTCTTGGAGGCCATCCCAATGAAACAACACAAAGCATCTCGTTACTTTGCTCTGTCAGATCAATTTATAACACTCTGACCAGGAATCCCAAGACAAAGCTCCAACAACAAATATTGGGATTAAGTGTCAACATCTGTAAAAAGCAGCCTTTGGGGCCTCATAGCATCCAATCTTACCATTTGTTTGAAATGTCATGTAAATCTACAAAATAACTCCATAGTGGGTTTTATAAAGGAATGCTTATTTTCTTTCTGCATCTTCTTGTTGTTACATATTGGGATACTACTAAAAGTAAGTAATAGCTTTTTCAGACTGAAATAGACTAGGTAACAAAATTACATATGACTTGAATTCCCGGCAGGATGGGAAAGATGATTTGATTGACCTAGCAGAGAGCAGTTTCTTACTGTAAAAAAAACTATCAAATTCTCATAATACCCCGCCAATTTTTCAGTAGACATCATGTCATCATAGGGCAAAGAAAAATGTATTTGCTGGGAGAAAACTGGAGTGCAACATTAAATATGCAAATTATACTTTCCACAAGAGACCCACCTACACATGGCTGCTTGAAAACTTGTCAAACAAATTTGGAATGATTAAATTCAATATAAGCTTGCATGATACTTTGTATCACACTACATTATTTGCAATAACATGCTGGTGTAGTTATAATAACCACATTTTAGCTTCTGTTAATTATTGTCAAAATTATTCATTATAAGTAAAAAAAAAAAAAAACAAGATACAAAGAACATATCAATGCATTAACATTACTTTAGCTACTGAAACCCATGGGAGGCATTTTATGACATTTTTGTTCTGATTGGCACATCTATAAAGGTTTAAGAATGATGCAGAGAGAGATGCTATATGCTGAGTCCTGTTATTAATATATGTTCACCTACCTGCTGTTATAGGACAAATATACAGTATTGTTATTAACGCTTATTTATATAGCGCCACTTGTGGCTAAGAGATAGTGTTGCCTAGTGCAGTGCTGGTCTGCAGTCAGACTGTGCCTGAATGCTTTTAAAATGAGGGCTGGCTGGTTGCTAGGATACCTACAGCAGGATTTCTAGCCACAGTCCCGCTCAGAGGACACAGGTAAGGTAAGAAAACCTGTGGGGGGAGTGGCTGGAGCCTGGATGCACATAATGGCAATATTGGGGGTGCCTGGAGGCACATGATGGGAGTACTGGGGGAGGCTGGAGACACATGATGGGAGTACTGGAAGTAAATGGGTAATGGGGGGGATGGCGCCAGTCCCTTACTTTGCCAGAGACGCTAGACTCATAGATACACCCCTGGCTACATACATAGGGCCTATGCAGTAGCGCCGATCGTATTTATGCACATCGTAAATACAATGCACTCCCCCGGACACTCCCCTTGGTCAACCGTAATTTCACCTACTTACGCTTGCCGAACCCTAGCGTAACTGTGTCCGGTTCGTAACAGCCTAAGCATGCCCATACTGTATGATTTAAATGAAACCCCCCGCCTACATTTCATAACTGCATCGTGCTTATGGCAATCGTAATATAGGCATGCCCTTTTGTCTGTAATTATGCCACTTTTATGGACAAACGATTTACAACTATGGTCAACAACGAGTTATGAAGTAGTCACTGTGCGCATGCGTAGTGCCTGTTTTTTGACGATTTTACGCTTACAACAGGCATATTTACGTCCGTGGTTGTAGTTCTGGATCAGGCCCCTAGTGTGGGAGGAAACCAGAGCACCTGGAAGAAACCCATACAAACACAGGTAGAACATACAAACTCCACCCAGATAAGGCCTAGTCCAGGATACAAATTCATGACCTCAGTGTTGGGAAGCACAAGTGCTATTTACTGAGCCACCAGTTGAATCTAAGATCATTTCCAGTACAATGATCACTATGAACTAATTGCTAGCAAGCATGGACATCTTACACAGCTATCGAGCTGGGTGCAGTGTGCTCAGCTGAAGTCCAGCTCTGGGCATGCACAGGGATCTTTATTTCTACATCCAGGACCATAGACAGGTGTTCAATAATCTATGTCTACATAGAGTGTTTTGCACATTGTTCTGAATAGAAGTTATCGGGCCATATGCGGAGCTCCAATATGCTCTACTGCGCAAGTGCAGTAAATCTGTAACATAATCTACGTTACTTGTTGCAACATAGATTGCGTAAACGTGGTCTTAAAGACCGCGTATACGCAATCTACGTTGCAACAAGTAACAAAGATTACGTTACAGAATTACTGCACATGCGCAGTAGAGCATATCGGAAAACTCTGCATACGGCCCATCAAGACTAGAGATGAGCAAAGCCACAGCAGAATGCAATGCATCGTGTTTTACCCATATTTTGTAGTGATGTGAACAATTCATGCTCCCATGTTCCTCATTCTGCAAAACACCATTCTGAACAATATTTATAAGTTCACATTTCACAAAATTCGTAGTCAGTGAATAAAGCTGACACAATGAAGGGGTTGATGTATTCTTTTTTGTTGTGTAGTTGTAAAATATGTTAGTTGTGTTTTCCATGCGCACGGTGTTCTGAATTCCCCTGGCACTCCCTTCTCTCATACGGTTAGGGCAGCACTAACGTTGCCATAACCACATCTCAAGTCTCTCGTGTGGATCTAAGGTCCAGGCAACTGCTGATCCGCATGGAAGAACGTAAACCCATCCCTACTATAAAAATGTAAATGCTCACCCCCGCCCACCTTACGTAGCTTAGGCAGGTGGAGGGGATGGGCTTCGCTGTTTGAATGATCTCCAGGCTTACAGAACTATGTTCTGTACACCAGGAGATCCGTATCCTAACATCTGGTGATTTTCAGGAAAATCTTTTTTAAATACAACAAATATACAGAATTTGGTAGATATTAAAGTGGCAGGAAATGAATCAGGGACTGCTTATAAGATCCTGTATGTATCTTGTTGTTTTCTGGGGAATGGTGTTCATCAGAAAAAGATCAGATTGGAGAAAAATGCAATGAGACAAATAGTGCTTCATTCACACTGAATACACTAAATTAGTGTATCCAGACTTCTGATGCCACAGCACTTGAAGCTCCGATCAGCTGGATTCAGGCTTCCATGCGAACCAGAGGTGGTCACTCACCTAAATCACAAGGAATTCTGCAAAGACTTCCCTATCCTAAAACTTCCATGCAGACCTCATGAAAAATCAGATGAGCACAGAAGTCTGGATAGTATGGAGGGCGTTTAGCACACCCTTACTGGACTATCTACATACACACGCCCTTCCACTTAGTGGAATCACATTTCGCTTCCCACCCTGTCAAGCCCCTCCATATGGACTGCTCCCAGAACGGAACTCTGGATCCAGAAGATCCAGATCCATCCTGGGAATGCAGCAATCACACTTGCGTATTAGCAAAAAACCATACCCCTGTCAAATATCATGCATATAAATTAATATCAGTGTATAGAGTGACCTGTATTTGGCCAGGATTTGTTGTGGTTTTATAGCACTAGCTTGAATATAGTCAGACGGAACATGTTATGGCCCTGTCATAAAGGGATCAAGATATAGGGGGGGGGGGGGGGGGGGGGGATCAGGATATTGGGGGGAGGTCGTAAAAGCCAGATCTCTGAGGAAGATTTTGTACAGACACAGACCTGTCACTTTTCACAAAGTTGGAGGCTGTTGGAGAGGAGCAGTTTTGCCTTTAAAAGATGTAGCCCAGTTTTGCATGTATGTCCATTTTGTTATTCTTTTGTAAATAAGCAAAGTGATTCTTATCATATTAAATATCAATTAATAAGTTCACGTCTCTGTGTTCTTACGGATTCACATGTCCAGCTTGGTTATTAAATGCTACTTAATGGTAACACAAGGGATCATTATGAGTCTATGATAATTTTGATAAAGCATAACTGTGTTAGATTTGTGCAAAGGAGAACCTAAGACCTCCTGTGAATAGTCATGATGGCGGTAATAAGTCATATTTGGGGTGGATAATGGGCATTAGTTATAGTAGAACAGACCAGGTATCTGTTGTGATTAAACCCTTGAGCTCCAGATAAGTCAAGAAAGCCTAAGGTGAGGTCAGGGTCGTGACAACCCCCTTCTCTGAAGTCTGGATCCAGTCCCATATGTTTTTATTTTCTTTAAAACAGAATTAATTCTTATAAAATGGTCTCTCATGTTTATGTTTAATAAAATACATCATATGAATTATTGCTAAGGTATTTGACAATATAATGTTTTACTAATATGCTAATTCCCTTCTCAGTGCTTTGGCAAAACTGTACAACTGTATTGTCCACTATGTTTTCTACTTAGGTAATTCAAACTTTCCTTTAGATCATCATCAGTAACATAATGAGCATGGGGGAAGACTAGGGAAAAGAAGGATTAGAATATGTATCTTATATTTGCACCTGGCACTAGCATTTTTGTTCATCACATCATTGCAATGTGTTTGGCCTTAATTATTCTTATTTACATTGCTCCGGGGACTAATTTTATCTGTAGGTAACTCAAACACTAAATACCAGTGCCAGTTAATGAAAATTAAATGATTTTGCTCCTAGCTTAGCACTATATTTATATCTAAGGCTTCTTCAAATACATGTGCATAAAAACATACTTTAGATTTAAAAATTTAATTTTAAGACAACAGTAATAAATACAGAATGCTATAGCATTGAATAATATGAGAAAACAAATGCTTTTGAAATTATTTATACTTTTTTCTTTTTGCCACCAACAATCTACTAATAGGAAAATAATTCATGCGCACAGAAGGAAGCAATACTAATAAACATGTGCACAAGGTGTCATTGGTCATTGCTAGAATGGTCATGTTGGCATCGGTTTCACACATGGAGAAAGTGATCATTCAATCACCTATTAGCACTAGGGCTTGTTGCAACTTGGAGAGAGAACCCGCATACTGTGCTGCAGACCTGACAATCCCCTACTGAAAACAGCATTAGTGCCAACTGGACTGGGACTTAAGGAACTCATGGTGAGAAAGGAAAACATGCAGCGGATCCCAGCATGTGTAACTAGGGTGAGACAAATAAGGCATATGCTCTGTGCTTCAATGAGCACCCAGGTCCGAAGGCTCACCCTGTTGGTGCTTCCTTGCACCTGCAGCCCCCTGTAACAGAGTTAGACAACCCAAGACCTCATAGGGCTGCAGGTGCATAAACTGCAGGCCTGGGCACACTCTGCATGTAGCAGAGAGGCTGTTATGGGGTCAAAAGTTTAAGGGTGGGGGGGGGGTTAGAGGGGGGGTTTT
>WWET01002152.1:40819-51753 GCA_011038615.1 Limnodynastes dumerilii
ATACATATATATATATGTTTGCAAAAATACTAAAATACATATAGGTGTGCTGATCCAAAGCTGGGAAGGCATTTTAAACTGTGAAAGCAGAGTTAGAGTTGAGAGGTGAAGTTTCTTCGTGCAGTTCTCCCAGTATCCCGGAAGTGTCTGCATATCTCCCTAGAGGGCTTGAAAACCACGGCCTTAAGTCCTGCCCCCCCTGCCTTACAAATTGCCATCACTAGTGAATCTAAAAGGAGGGTAAATTGCCATCACTAGTGAATCTAAAAGGAGGGTAAATTGCCATCACTAGTGAATCTAAAAGGAAGGTAATTGGTAGTCAGAAGCGGGGCTTAATGATGAGATTTGCATAAATTACGTAATTAAGCCCCTCCCCCTGCATGCATCTATGGCTTCCCTCCGGGATCTCTTGGAGGGAAGCTATTAAAAGTCGGCAACCCTGATTAAACATAAAAGCTACACAGTATGCAGTATTTACATTCCATGGGCCAGATCCAGACCTAAGTTCTGTTGAAGTACGATCGCGTAACGTATTTACGTAATCGTAAGTACTATGCACTCCCCACGGTCATTCGTAATTTGCTTGATTTACTATTACCAAACCCTACCTTAACATTTCTAAGTGTAAGTACGCTCGTACGTAACGGATTGTCTTACATAACGGCCTAACCCGGCCCATACTGTACAATTTAAATGCCTCCCTCCGCCTACAAAGTGTATTTCCAGGTGTCGTATCGATGACCCGCCCCTTCGTTCATATTTACGCTGAAGGATCGTTGCACTGCGTAACATCTGGAGCGCGCATGCGCAGTACATACACAACAACGGCTAGCGTAAATACACTTTCGTACTGAGGTCTGGATCTGGCCGTATGTGTAAAAGTATTTTCCCTGCATGCAAAAGAATTCAAATCAGGGTTGCCGACCAGAATCCCAACAAGAGCTGGCGAATCTCAGTCCAGTTCGTCTACCTGTCACAACATCAATTCTAAGTATTACTAGGGATGGGCAGCCATTAGGCCCCATTCCCATATCACCATCTAGCTCTTCCCTCTGGGATCTCCCGATGCAAAAAAATAGAAAGTAGGCAACCCTGATTAAAAAGAATTAGCCACATTTAGTTTGCAAAATGGTTTAGCCGAGCTGTACACCTGTTATGCCCTTACTCTCAAACTCTAAATCAACCCCAAAGGCTTTGTGATCCAGAGTTATAACTTCTGCATGCATGGATCCTTGAACCAAGAATTCAAAGGAATCCACGAATTCTGGGTTGCTCTAATTAGTCATCTGTGTGTAACCTATTAACCTCTAAATTCTCCCACTCTCGTGGACTGACTTTCTTGCATTTCCATTTTAAGCACATGTAAATTTCTGGATTTACAGAGTCTTGATAGAACCAATACCCAAAACCACACGTCTGTAGGAATGATTTCTTTGAAGCTTTTTAATGTATAAAATGCTTAATTGACATCAATTTTATTTGGCAAAACAAAATTTATAATTATACATTTTGTGCTGGTAATTTTTTCCTTTATTAAACTAAAATGTCAAATGTGGGTGAAACAGTATGTAAGCAAATCAAGAACAAATGACATGATTAACACATGATAAATTTGGAGGTAGAAAACAGCAAGCAACATAATACCACGGCAATAAAAATAATAATGATAAAAAACAACAGATTACTATTCCCACAGCGTACAAAGTCAGTTACATTAATTTATTTTGCTTGTATACATGCTTGAGCTGATGCTTTCCTTTATACTCTGATATTTTTTTATCATTTTACCCTTATGTGCAACAAACACAGAAATTAGACCATGCTGGAAGCAATGTTTTTTAAGAAATGTGTGCAGTGTGACTGAATTGTCATTATATAAATGTATCCCAATGGGTTAAAACAAAAAAGATGTAAGTTTTCTAGTATGGATCTGTGGTCATGAATATCTGTTAAAGTGCATGGATTTCCAGACACAGAAGATGACTGTGTTAGCAGTGGAGGAAAGTAGCAATTTGGGAAAATGATATCATTCCATGCTAATAAAATATTAAGAATTACTGTTGATTCACTGTAATGGTGGATGTCAAAGATGACATTTCAAGGTTAGCAGAGTTCTCTATAACGGTAAGAGTTGCGTATTATGGGCATTCAGTGTGGACCAACCTGGGTTTTCAATGTTGTACTTTACCACATGAGCTTTCTCTTGCCCTCTGAAAGCAGGGAAGTGAGAAGTGCACGTAGAAAGAGAGAAAAAAGACTTTTGAAGGAAACAGGAGACAGCACCACCATTACTTTAGCAAGCCTTAGGACTATTCCCATTTGTATGTGTCCTGTTCTCAAATCTTCATCTTCTTTTTTCTAGAAGTTTTTCTAAATTAATTACGTTTGTATGAATGCCTGCCTAGAAGAGATGCTTAATGTGTACTATTATATGGCAGTATATTTATCACATACAGTAAGTGATTCCCAGACTCAAGTTTTGGTAACAACTAGTAACTGGTAAAAGGCTGTACTGAGAACGGGAAGCCATTCTGTTTTATTATTTATTTATTTGTTTGTTTTTAAACAAAATTGTATTCATGTTCCCTTCAGATTATCCAAGATTAAAACACACACACACAAACACACACGCCTAGATTTACTAAACTGCAGAACAGTAGAAGTGAACATGTTACGCATAGCAACCAATCAGATTCTAGCTGGTATTCTCTGTAATAGGAAAGTGAGTTCTATAAACTGATTGATTGCTATGGGCAACATCTCCACTCTCCTTTTCTGTAGTTTAGTAAATATAGCTCAAGCAGTTTTGTTTTGTTTTGTTTTTTGCTTATGCAATAACTCCCAATATTTGGATCACAAAAAAGAGAAAGATAAATAAAAGGACTCTTGTGTTCTTCAAAACTTTTAGCTAGCATGGGCCTGATCCAGAACTATGCTTCGAAGCGATTTTACGCGTGGCGGAGACGTAAAATCGACGTTTAGAACGCACTGCGCATGCGCACCATTGAAAATACGCACATTCACGTAGCTTAATTGTGAACGTATGGGACATTCACATATGTGTCACGTAAATACTTACGTGTGGGCGTGCCAATTTTACGTGAGACAACAATACATTCGATTTACGTGAAGTAGGTGGAGGTTTGTATGTAAAGTGTACAGTATGGGCATGCTAAGCGGCGTACGTTCACGTAGTCTGTACGTCCGTTAGGGGACGTACGCTGTTACGTGAGAAAAAGTTAAGGTAGGGTTTGGGAAGCGTATCTTGACAAAATACGTCCGTGCAAGAGGTGTGCCGAGGGGAGTGTAGTGAACTTACGTGCACGAAAATACGCTCCGCGAATAAACGTACTGCACATGTTGTTCTGGATCTACCCCCATGTGTTTACACACACCTATTGTAAAGAGCAATAAAACCCTTCAAATAAACCTGTAGGGGTTTTTATTTTCTGTTCCAAGGAGTTTGTCAATAGAGGGCTATTAAAACAGAAAGGTAAGGGAGTACTCTTTGTATCAAAATCTGTAAAAATAAAGAATACCTACTTTGCATGATGGTTAGGCATGTTTGTTGGTCTACAGAAGCTATTTTGCAGGCTTTAATGTGTGTCTTAGGTGAGTTAGCTCTCAGTTTGAAAAAGACACAATATATGACCCTCATTGTTTATGGTTAGGACCACCGGGTGCGGGTCTTCTTTCGTAAAAAGGGCCATTCTCTCCCAGGCATTTCCGAAGTGCCTGGGAAATTGATTGCTTCTGCCTCGCAAAGCAATCGATGCTCCCCAGGACGAACAGGCAACGGCGAATGATAAGTATAAATTTACCCCCAACCCTTTTCCTAATCCTTACCCTAACCCCCCCCCCCTTACTTTACCCTAACCCCCCCTTCCCCACAGCCTTCCCCTAAGACTCCCTTCCTTGCAGCCTAACTCCAAGACTCCCCTCCCCGCAGCCTAGCCCTAAATCACCCTTTTTGTGATTCATCCCCTCCCCACAGCCTAACCCTCAGTGTCCCCTTCTTCCATCCATCCCCTTGCCTGCACTAGCCTGTCTCATTGTTTGGGAAGCGTCTGGACCGGCGGGTTGCATGGCGACTTTATATATATGGCCGTATTTAAAAAAACACACAGGTGGCAATTAGCTGTTGGCTCTGTGTAAATCGAAAATGGGTATTTGCAGCGGCGAACGGAACCCCAGGGCTCCATACCATTGAAGCTTCCATTCTTTTATTATACCTTTGGAGCCTCTATTTATTATAATACTCTACTGTATCACAATGAGGTTATTTGGCCAACAACTTTGGTACCTTTTTAATCTATGAAATGAAAAAGGTGAGGATAGGAGGCGACTATAGCAGATATGCAGAGAGTAGTGAGGGTTGCATGAAAGTAAGAGAGGCAATAGGAAAATAAATAAGTCTGAATACTTGTCCAAGGTACTCATGAGAGTGCTAAAATGGGAATAAAGGTATTAAGGCAAGAAAAATGAGAGAATGCCCAAATTGGGCATGAAAGAGTATCAACACCCAGCAGCTTGGCAGGCACACCAGGCATAGTGGGGTTTTAGCTAAACCACTCAGGGGTGGTAAGCTGGTTAGGAGGTAGGCCATGGGTGGGCTTTATAGTGTGGGTATATATTAGCTAAACAGGCTGGTGTCCAGCCTCTTCAGAAATTTTCTGCCCTCCCTCCCTATGTTGTTTTATCTGCAGATGGGGCAGAGGTTGGCGGTAGCGGTGGGGTTGTCAGCAATATCTGGCGCTAGGCTACGGCCTGAGGTAAGATACAGGGAAGACACACCCATTCGGGATGAAGCAGGAAGCTATGTCGGCTGGTTCCTAGTTTGCCTTCCCGGTTCTCCCGGGGTGTACAGTATGACATGGGTTGTGCTCTTGCGTTGACCATTACCTCTAGAGCGCTGAGGGTTCCGTTATGATTTGCCTCCTCTTAGCGGACTCCCCATTGGCTATAAGTGCCACCTTTTCAGTTTCTAAAATTCATATTCAGATTTATCAATTAATAAATCTATGAGGGGTGTGGCTTTCCCTATTTGTATTAATGGCCAAAAATTCACACGCAAATTTTGATTATTTGTGCATAAAAAAACACTAAATTGAACACAGCGTTGAAAATTTGCGCTAATTTCCTTATGCAAATGAGCATAAAATGAGCATAAAATTCGCTACGCACCAAATTGAACCTGGCCTTAAGACTCCCTTTCTCGCAGCCTGACTAAAATGACTAAAGGATATAAACAGAGTATATAACAGATTTTTGTGCGACCAAACCAGCTGATTATATGTGACAGAAATAATGGCGGTGACTGACTTCTTGTAACCTTGGAATGTTTACAAAAGTGCACCTGGAATAAAGACACCACAGATGGAAAGAATTCCTTTCTCTCTCCATGTAAAGAAGTCGGCATTCATCAAACCTGGTGGGAATGTGGGATATCACCATAAAGTAATGTAGCGAATAACCCCAGTCATCCAAGCACAGGTAAGTATTTTTATCTAACCTTACCCTTAACCCTTTCCTAAGCCTAACCCTCTGTTTCCTGAAGTCTAACCCTAACCTTCATCGTCTTTAGCCCTAGCCCTAACCCTTTATGTCCCATTGCCTAACCCTAACCGTTCATGCCCCACAGACTAACCCTAAGCTTCCTTCACCCGCAACCTAACCCTATCCTTCCCCTTAAGCCTTAACCTCATACCTGCCGCAGCCTAACATCAACCTTATACCAACTGCAGCAGCCTGGAGATATTAGGAACAGGGAAATAGGTATCCTGAATGAGAAATTACTAAATTGCCAATTGTGTTATAGTAGCAGCAGCAGCAGCATGTCCTTACCCTTCTCTATAAATAAGCAGGTACAGATAGAAGAGAAGATGGACAGTGAGAACAGCCTATCATCCCTTCTCTATATATCAGGAGTGGAAGACAGATTCGGAATAATTGAACAGTGACAGCAGCATAGCAGCCTGCAGGGTAGAGAAAGATATAAGAAGATATAATAAGAAGGGAGACACTGTGACTTGGTGTATACTGCAATGCAAAGAGAGGTTACTGAGCCCCTTTATATGGTATCAGGCTTAAGCAGCATTTATTTCCTTTTCACTGGTATTCTCCACACAAAGCAGCAAAGAATGGGTGCCATGCATAGCTGCCAGTGATGTACATGCTAATTTTACCTGGCAGAGGATTGGGGGCTTAAGGAGCACCCAAGCGCATATTATAATGTGGCAACGGGCCAGATCCAGAACAACGCTTGTGAGCGAATTTACGCGTGGCGGAGACGTAAAATCGCGCTTTGGTAAGTACTGCGCATGCGCACCATAGAAAGTACGCTCCGTAACGTAGCGTAAATGTGAAAGTATGGGCCATTCACGTATGTGTCATGTAAATCCATACGCGTGGGCGTGCCAATTTTACGTTTGTCAAAAATACGTCTGAAATACGCTATGTAGGCCGGGGTTTGTATTTAAAGTGTACAGAATGGGCGTGCTTAGCTGCTTAAATACGTGTTGCTCATACATACGTGAGCGGGTGACATCGGTTAAGTGGGCAAAAGTTAAGGTAGGGTTTGGAAAGCGGATCTCGGACAAAACACGTACATTCAAGGGGTGTGGCAAGGGGAGTGTATAGAAGGTACGCACGTGTAAATACGTTACGCGGGGAAACGTATTGCAAGCGGAGTTCTGGATCTACCCCAATGTCCCTAACATCCCAATGCCACTGCTACCAATATTGGGTGAAATTATATTTATATTGCTTTTTCTCTTTTTATCCATAAATTTAGCACCAGTAATTACATTTTATTCACATCTGACTGTGCATTATTCAATTTGTGCTTTATAGAAGACAATCTTTTATCATCTCCTTTTAATGAAAAATTACATTTTCAATTTCTGTGCAAATAAATTGTTACTAATTGTACCTTTGCTCTGTTATATTTTTTAAATACCCTGTCATAAGCTATGTTTTGCATGTCCATAACACATTCTAGGGAAGGATGGATCATTACACCAGATGGTTTTCAAATAAAGCAACCAAATAATGCAGAAAACATTTACAGCACTAAAGCATTTGTTACATAAAATTTCTTATTAATAAGAGAGACAATTAACTGCTCAAAGACTGTATGAAACTGCCATATATATATATATATATATATATATATCCATTTTCATATTTTCAAGTGCACCCCATTATATATCCCTCCAACCTCACACACACTCTCACAGTCCCTGACCCTAAGACTCCCTTCCCCGTAGCCTAACCCTAAGACTCTCTTCCCTGCAGCCCAACCCTAAAACTTCCGGCATACTTGTAGTATCAGGGACCCGCACGACGCAGCAAGCAGCACGGCAGAGGCATCTCCTCTGCCTTGCTGCGGCTCTTAACCCTAAATCCAAACCCTAACCTTAAATCCTAACCCTAAACCTAACCCTAAATCATAACCCTAAATAAAGACCCTAACCCTAAACCTAAATCCAAACCCTAATCCTAAACCTAACCCTAAATCCAAACTCTAAATCCAAACACTAACCCTAAATCCTAAACCTAACCCTAAATCCAAACTCTAAATCCAAACCCTAAATCCTAAACCTAACCCTAAATCCTAACCCTAACCTTAAATCCTACCTACCCCTAACCCTAACCCTAAATCCTAACCTTAATCCTAAATATCTAAACAATATTATTTCATTCTGTATAAGTGCCTCGCACTTTTACCGCTGCGAGGCAGAGAAGACGTGATCCCTCCGCCGTGCTGCTTGCTGCGTCGTGCGGGTCCCCGATACTACAAGTATGCCAAACTTCCTTCCCTGCAGCCTAACCCTAGGACTCCCCTACTCACAACCTGACCCTAAGACTCCCCTACCCGCAGTCTAACCCTAAGACTCCCCTCCCCGCAGCCTAAGCCTAAACCTCCCCACAGAAATGTATTTACCTGTCTGGACGGTGCAGAGGGTCTGTGGTAGTGCACAGGGTCTGCGGCGGCGTTTTGGAATGAATAGGCGTATCTACCCATTCATACATTTTTCTAATTTGCGCTATTTTCAAAAGAAAGACAGCTGAACATTGGCTTTCCACTGTAGCTATTTTGTAAAGAGGATGTTCACTGCGGTGACTGAATCCCCATTCTTCCTACTTCTAGCACACACAGAACACATCCTATAATTCATCCCCTTACCACGCACACACAGTACACCCCATTATACATATCCATAAAATGTAGGTGTATAGGGGTTAGGTTATATTATATTATATATTTGTTTCATCCATGTGTATAGTAATCAGTATGACACACTGTACACTATAATACATTATCTTTGTCTCACACACACCGGTTACACTCTCTGCAACAAAAATCTGAATTTCGAAAAAAAAGGGACATCAAAAGTTCCTTTTCAGATGTCCCTTTTTCCTATACTTACTACTTTATACTTTTTTAATGAATGGGTGAGTATGCCAGTCGGCATACTTCACCCATTCACTTTCGCAATGCGCGATATCCCTCCATCGCACCTCTGCCGCTGTTATCGCCGGACCTGGAACAGGTTAGTAAATTATCTCTGCGGGTTTAGGGTTAGGGTTAGGGTCAGGCTGCGGGAGATGGAGGGTTAGGATCAGGCTGCAGGGGAGGGAGGGTTAGGGTCAGACTGAAGGAAATGGTGGGTTAGGGGCAGGCTACAATTAAGGGAGGGTTAGGGTCAGGCTGCCAGGAAGGGAAGGTTAGGGTTAGGATAGTGATAGGGAAGGGTTAGGGTTAGGGAAAGGAGTGGGGGACTATTTTTTTTTACAACTTTTAGTACCACGGAGCTTTCGGTGCTCCATGGATTAATTGCAATGCCTCTTCAAGGCATATGCAATCAAAATCCCAGCCAATTCGCAACTGGCTGGGAGGAATTGGGTTTTTCAAAATTGGGAGTTTCTATGCAGGGAAACACACCCAACACATACATACACACACACACACACACACACACACAAACACACACATACACAGACATACACACTGCACCTTATAATACATATATTATACATGCTGCACGCCAAAAAAAACACACATCACCCCATAACACATATACACACACACACTGCACCCTGTAATACATATATATACTAGAAATTAGTGGCTCGGTTTATGTGAAATCAGACAGATCCGAGTTTTGGGGTTCCAAGTTTAAGCAAGACAGGGCTCGGTTTTGGGGTCGGGGCTCGGATTTGAAATTAAGGTAAAACACCTTTTTCCCTGAAATTTTGATCTTGCAGTATTAGATTCTGCAGAAAGACATTTCTTGTGATTTGGCAACCCTTTTGTAATTGGAGAGTTTATGAGCACTGTTCTCATGGGTTTTGAAGTCTTTATAAAGCACTCACTTATGATTTTGGAGCTATTTTAGCTAGGAGAGTGTAGGGGAACATTTGTCTGTAGTTGAAGGTCTGGCAGCCTGCATGGAGGAGGGGACTGTTAGCCTTCAGCCGGCATAACAGTGGGAAATTACGCCGGCCACAGGGAGAGTGCACCAGAGCTACGGCCAGCGGGCCAGCGTAGCTCTGTATCTGGTCTCAAGGTTTTAACACAAACAGGAACCAGGGAGCCAGAGCACATGAGAAACTAACAAACACAAATCAGCAGACAGGAAGGCTGTTGCTCTTACAGGAAAGTGCTGTCTGAGAGAGACTTAAATAGGCCAAGTGGAGAGGGAATCAAGCAAGGCAATCAGCAGCACCTGAGAGATAAAGCCTGCAGCAGAGGGTGAAAACCAGGAAGTGCCATCAAATGTCTAGCTTCAAATCTCCATCTTAGTGAAGACTATAATTATATAATGAAGCCAGGGGTGGAAAACTTACCTGGAAGTCTCATACAGCCCTTATGGACCACCTTCCATATAACACCTAGTAATGTTTTTTATACGGTTACTCATAAAGAATTATTTAAAATGTTCAACATAATAGCAATAGTAAGGACATAAAAATTGCATCTATAAATTACAATATCATACGCACAACCTGTATATATTTACGTTTACGTAGCTTAAACTGGTTAAAATAAAATAAAAAGTCACCCTAGTCATCATTTCAGCTCTCTTGTATGTCCCAGCTATCCTAAAAAGACCCCTTTTCTGTCTCAGCAATCATTGCAGCCACCCTTTTATGTTCCAGTCATTGCATCCACCTTGTATGCCCTAATCATCACTGCTGCCACCCTTTATATCCCAATATTTATTGTAGCTCCCATTGTATGTCCCAAACATTACTGCAGCCACACCTTATATCCCAGTATTTATTGCAGCTCCCATTGTATGTCCCAAACATCACTACAGTCATTCTTGTATGTAATCATTATTGCAGTCCCCCTTTTATGTCGCAATATTATTATTGCAGCGGCCCTTTTATATATCCCAATCATTAATGCAACCTGCCTTGTATGTCCCAATTATCACTGCAGCCCCACTTGTATTTCCCAATCATTATTGCAGTTCTTCTTGTATGTCCAAGGTATAAATGCACCCCTTTTATAAATACCAATAATTATTGAAGCCCCCTTGTATGTTCTAGGTATGAATGGTGCCCCCCCTTGTATGTCTCAGGTATGAATGCAGCCCCTTCCTTGTTTGTCTCAGGTATGAATGCAGCCCCTTCCTTGTATGTCTCAGGTATGAATGTAGCCCCCGTGTATGTCTCAGGTATGAATGCAGCCCCCATTGTATGTTTCCGGTATGAATGTAGGCCCCTTGTATGTTTCAGGTATGAATGCAGCCCCCCTCCTTTGTATGTCTCAGGTATAAATACAGCCCCCCTTGTATGTCTCCAGTATGAATGTAGGCACCCTGTATGTCTCAGGTTGCAGCCCCCATTGTATGTTTCCGGTATGAATGTAGGCCCCTTGTATGTTTCAGGTATGAATGCAGCCCCTTCCTTGTATTGTATGT
>WWET01002152.1:75564-100411 GCA_011038615.1 Limnodynastes dumerilii
TTACTATTACACTGTTATTTAGACTTGGGATAGGAAACATCAACTCTCAACTCTAATACTGTTTGCAGAAGATGAAATATGACTCCCCTGAAATCAACATGGTTTAGCCCAGGTGTAACTAAGTTCATGCACTTAACAAGGTCTGGATCCAGCCCCTTGTCTTTAACCCCTGCACGCCAGCTTGTGTGCTCTCAAATTCTTACCCAATATTCTATTCCGGCATGCCAGCCTGTCTGGCCCAATATTGCGCAGTCTCCTAACTGTATTTTTGGCATCTCTTTGGGCTTCCAGGTCTCTTCTTTAGCTATCAGCGGGACTTTCCACTAGGGGTCGTGACCTGCTGTTAGGGCGCAGCCAAGTCCATCCCCACCATCAGAGACTCCACCCGATAGTTAGATTTCACGCTCTGGTGGTCAGTCCCGTAACATTCACAAGTGTAGATCACTGTTTCTTTTAAAATATGGTAAATTACCTATTGAAAATGACCAGTGTCAATAACTTACACCATCCCCT
This sequence comes from Limnodynastes dumerilii, assembly GCA_011038615.1. NCBI lineage: Eukaryota > Metazoa > Chordata > Amphibia > Anura > Limnodynastidae > Limnodynastes > Limnodynastes dumerilii. Next base: position 76,078 of record WWET01002152.1, read on the forward strand.
GGCAGTGTATAAGATTTTTATGGAAGCGCATGTACATTTGATAGCTACTGTGCCTATTAAAATGACTGAAACACCCATTATTCTTCTTATTTTTATAACATGATACATCCTGTCCCACAAGCAGCACACGGATGTAGAGACAGACGCAAGGGGAGCCCTGTGTGCCACTTTCTGTGCGCACTCCCGTTCTTGGCCTGCTATGAGCATGTGCGAGTAAAATTCATCTAAAAAAGCTCTGGCCAGGTCTTGTGTGTTGTGCACTACTACACTTCTTGCTTGCCCACATGTAGGGAACTCAGTAAAAATGATGAATTTCCATTTTTTGCAATTTACCCATCATTAAACATAACATTATTTTTGAATTTTTCCAAATGAACTACTTGATTGTCCTTCACTGAGGTGTTATTTATTGGACATAAAAGGACATAACTGCCTTTATTTCAAGCTCATTAGGCCAGCCACAGTAGAGCACACCGAGAAGTCGTTATTAAAAGTATTTATAGTTTTGATTACATTTTTAACTATTTATGTCTTATCTTTTTTACATAGATACATAGTAACATAGTTGATGAGGTTAAAAAAAAAGACATCGGCCCATCAAGTTCAACCTCTTATGGATCTCCTACGATCCCTATCTTATAATTGAAAGTAACCCAGATGCAGCAACATCCAATTTGTTTCAATCAGGAAAAAATCTCTCTTTGGCCCGTATTCAGAGTACCAGACATATAACATATACGTCCGGTGTTTAGTTTAAAGACCGCATTTATGTAATCTATGTAAGAAAAAGATATGTAGATTACGTAAAAAATGACTACGCATGCGCAGTAGTAAAAATCGCTAAACATCGGACGTATATGTTCTACATCCGGTACTCTAAATACGGGCCTTTGTCCTAAGATGGCAGCCCTCTTAACTCCCAGGATCCACTACTTTTCTCCATTTTTCATTCACGACCATAACCATAGATACCCTTTTGCACAAGAAATGTCCTTATTAAACATACATATCACAACCTTCTCTTTTTTTTAACTGTTCCTTTTTTGGACAATTAGGAGTAATATTACTAAGGGCTGCTTTTCCCTGTGGTTTGAAACTGCCCCACTTCGCCAGCGAACTTAGGGCCCAAACCGCCAAATTACTATCTAAAACTGCCAGCAATGTATGGCGATTTCAAAATGTCTGTTTACTAAGCCACCCATGGGCCATACGCCAGTATGCCCATGGCTGGCAGGGCATGCTGCCATTTGTATTACCACAAGCACCAGTATGCCATGTTCCCAGGTATCACCCTGTCATGCACTAGGCTAACATACATAATTATAATACTGATATACACATATACTGTACCACTTTTATACACAGCCTGTTACACCTATACTACATATACAGTGCCCCTTTTATTCACAGCCTGTTACACCTCCTGCTTTGGTTATTGGCTGTAACAGGTCCTGTTCTGATATTTTTTTATAGGAGATTTATAAGTTACTTATTTCAAACAGTAAAATAGTTTCATATTGAAGGAACAGATGTAATAGTAATAGCAGTATACAATGCATTAGTAGAGCACATTACACAATATACAAAGCCTGTGTCAGTGCATAAGCACTGTTGTATTTGTAGTGACCCATTCACCATCCCCCACCTGCTTTCCTAATGCAGCACAGGACAGGACCATCTTCCTCCTGCCGCGAAGCCACGCCCCTTTTTAAAAAAAATTTCTTTTTTCAATATTTTTTTCATTTTTCAATTTGGGGGGTTTCTGGGCAACCACAAACCCCCCCTGGGTGCGCCACTGAGTGGAGCATGAAAACTTAAGAATGGTTGGTCAGATTCAGATCTGGTGGCTTGCATGGAAGAGGGGAGTGAACTCCTCTCTCACTCCCCTTTCTCATGTTGATTTGGCAGCATTGAGCTGCCATAACCCTACTTTAAATGTCCCGTGCAGATCAGTGGTCTGTACGACACACAGTTTAGGCAGAGAGGATAGGCCACACTGTCAGACAGATCTATAGGCGTACAGAGCTAGGTTCTATACACCCTGAGGTGCATCTGGCATGCGCACTGCCATAGAAAACATTCAACTTCCGCAAGCAGATTGCAGAAGTCGGGTCTTGGACGGTAGTCTGAATTAGGCTTGTAAGTTTACATTACTTTACTTAACTTTACTTTACTTTACATTACATTACTTGACATTATATTACTTTATATTACATTACTTACATTATTTTAAATGACATCTTTAGAAACTTTTTAGTATAGGGAATGTTTATGGGGCATATAATTATGTATGTTAGCCTAGTACATGATGCAGTGATACTGGGGAATATGGCATGCTGACACTTGTGGTACTACAAGATCCAGCATGTCCTGCCACCCATGGCCATGCTGGAGTTTAGACTACTGCAATCGCCAACATGCCCTAATGTTTAATTGCACTCTTTTATCAAGTAATATCAAGTAATATCTTTTTATACATTAATATTTTTGTGCTTGCTTCTTTCAGTAGTGACTGGTGATATGTGTCTGAAGATGATAATTATATATATATTCAATTTTTCCACAAAATAGTAGTTAGCCGTTGACAAAGAGAACTTTTCCCCTCCCCCACCTTTACTAGAGAAACAGATTCCTCTTTGATGTTGCCTACATTTACATATGAAATACTGTAGAATCTGTCCGCAATGCAGAAATGCGCACACCAAAAATAATCGTAGTCCAATCCAATCAAAAATTCAGTCCAACCCACAAAAGGATTTTTTACAAATGGGAAAGGGTTATCCAAAAGCGCTAATCACACCATCAGCCAGCGCAAGTTAGCACGAATATGAACTTCCCTGCAAGAGCTCCGCCTTCAGAGCTTGAGCATGGTCCTTTTAACAATCATAGGAAGGTCTTCTGTCCTCTTGATAGGTGAATGCCTCTGGTCATCTCAAATTCCTTGATCTTCATTAGATCCTTGTAGTTCCAATTGTCTCATGTCCGGAGGTCAATCAGCAAAATGTACAGGTACAGGGTCAATTATCCTATCTCAGCATGCACATTTAATATGATATTTTATCTATGTCTATAACTTGCATACGCTATATGAGACCTCTTCATAAATCATAGCATCACTAATACAACATAAAAAGCTACACTACAAGTCTAAACATGACAACATTATAACAGTCTGACAAGGATCGGCGGATTATAGCTGATTGGTCCCTCCTGTGGATAAAACATATCTTTTAGTGATTTGAAACACATTTTATTTATTAACATACATTGCACCCCCATGGAAATATGAATGAAAACCTATTTATTATTGAGCAGATTCATAAGATTAAAAAGCCAGCAAATACACGCTGTTGCATGCACCCGCTATTATAATCGCACAGATTATACTAAGTTCGATTTTTTTTATATTTATATGATTATATATATGATTTGATAAATACTGGGAGCCAGTATCCTGTGAGCTGGACACCTTAGGCTGGTGGTTCTATTCAGAAACTTCCTGGACACTGCACAAGAAGGAACAGACTTGTTTCTCCCTCTCTGGACTCAGGAAAAGAGACGTTCATGGGCCCTTCCGGGTTTTAGTCATCAAGAAGTAATAGATGATGATTAAATATGTTTTATATGTCCAGTTTTTACTGTCATAATGGTTTTAGTGACAGTGGGACATATTCAGACTTAATAACGTTTGCAAACATACGCATGAAATGTGCATAAGTTGGCCTTTTTTTTAGCGATCTGTAAATGAGTGCAGCAGATGTTAGCATGGAATCTCACTACGTATGGAGCTGATTTCCATATGACAGGGCATGACTATACTCCATACAGTATGTGGGAGAATACATCATGTGGATGGGGAGAGCATTTAAATTGTACAGTATGAACTGGGTTAGGCACTTCTGCACTTACATTCACTTCTGCATGATACTGTATGCACGAAGCTAAGGTAGGGCTATGGCACACAAAGTAAACTAAATTCCATCCGTCAGAGGGGAGGGTCATGGGAGTGCACTTGCCACATAAGTGCAGACTTTTGCTATTCCGTGCGTTCTTAAAGCTCTTAAGCCTGAATCAGGTCCAGTGTTATTAGTGGTAGAATGTTCGTCTGAGTACAAAAGGAGTTATAAAGTGTGACACTTTGAATGGGAATAGGAGTTGTGTCTTCAGAGATACTGGGTCAGGTTTACTAAATTGCAGGAAAGGAAAAGTGGAGATGTTACCCATAGCAACCAATCAGATTCTAGCTGACATTTTCTAGGAATGATTCATTGGCAAGATTGTTTGGATTTTACTGCATTATATGTGAAGTGGAGATAATGCAACCAGCATGGGAATTGTAGTGAATTCTGGGACACATACACACCAGCGGCCAGATTTACTAAGCTGCGAGTTTGGAAAAGTGGAGATGTTGTCCATAGCAACTTCCATCCCCGCAGCCTAACCCTAAGACTCTCCTTGTACGATCCATCCCCTCCCCGCAGCCTAACCCTAAGTGTCCCCTTCTCCCATCCATCCCCTCCATTGCACTAGCCCAGGGCCGCCATCAGGGGGGGACAGCCGGGCCTAGTGTCCCGGGCCCGGACAGAGAGAAGGCCCGACATAGTCCCAGGCCTCCTCTCTGTCCTGCCCACCATTCCTCCCAACTGTCCCGAATTCCGCGGAACAGTCCCGATGTCCCGCCCGTTGTCTTGTTTGTACCGATAAGCAAAGCATAGGGTAGGGGCCCCCAGGCCACTCACCAGTCCAGAGCAGGGCAGTGGTAGCAGTGGAGACATGCTGGATACTGGCTGAAGACAGTGACACTCAGGAACTCTGCAGAGGTGATTTCCTGCATGCGGAGCCTCCTCTACAGATCGTCACAGCGCCACTTGCTGGACAACTGGCTAATTGCAGCTCAAATATATGAAAAAAAAACTAATTCTCTGCTTATCGGGACAAATAAGACAACAGGCGGGACAGCGGGACAGTGCACCGAAATCGGGACTGTCCCGCGGAAATCTGGACAGTTGGGAGGTATGAATATATCCCACATGTTATTTATGTGGGATATATTATGGGTCAAAAGATGGTGCACTATAAAAAGTACATGTGGGATATATTAGCCTTCCAGGAGTGGCACATTACCATGCCAGGTACTAACCTCTAATATTCACCTAATGTATTACATGTGGGATATATTAGGGTTCTGGACATGACACACTAAATAAGGCACATGTTGGATAAATTATAGGTCTGGGAATGGCTCAAACTATAATATATAAGGATAATATTATGGTCTGGGAATGGAACACTATACACAGTATAAAGTGTGCAATTGCCAGACCACTATATCATAGGCATCGGAACAGGGGGGAGGGGGACAAGGTGGCTTCCCCCCAAAAAAGTAAGGGGTGTCACCAGGCGACAGGGGGGAGGCAATGTAAGTGGAAAGATGCGGCGCAGACCAGCGCCAGGCCGGCCATCCCCCCACTATGGAGACCGGGAGCTCATAGAAAAGGTTCCTGTATGAGCTGCCATGGCAGTTACATAGAGCAGCTGACTGGAGAACTCCTTTCAGCTACTCTATGTGACTGCCTTAAAGGCATTTCCTCTATACACCAGGAAGAGCAGAGAGATAGGGCCTGATCCAGATCTACGCTCATGAAACGCTCATGCGTGTAGCGTATTTACGCCAGCTTACCTACGTACTTAGTTTTAGCTTCTTACGCCCAGCAAACCTTACCCTAACCTTTCTGATCATAACCACAGGCGTCCATAAGCTCATTGCGTACTTACGACGCTTAGCACGCCCGTACTGTACGATTTAAATGCCTCATCCCATATTTACGGATTTCATGTGGCAGTCACGCCCCCTCGAGCGTTGTTACGAGGCTGTTACGCTCAAGGAGAATTTCTGAGCATAACATCTGCCCCGCGCATGCGCATACGCTTGCCAAACCCTACCTTAACTTTTCAAAGTGTAACCGCACACGTACATAGCGTCCTGACAGACATTACTGCCTAACCCAGCCCATACTGTATGATTTAAATGCCTCACCCCTCCTCCAGTGCATGCCTCGTGCATAGTTACGGCTAGCGTATTTTTGGCATGCCCCTTCGTACGTAGTAACTGCAGTGTTACGTACGTAGGTCTGGATCTGGCCCGATGGGATTTCTGGGGGGTTGGAGACACATGATCTAAGTACTGGGGAGCTGGAGAGACATGATGGGGATACTGGGGGGATGGAGACATGATGGGAATACTGGGGAGCTGGAGAGACATGAAGGAGATACTGGGGGGGCTGGAGGCACATGATGGGGATACTGAGTGGATGGATACACATGATTGGGATATTGGGTGTGCTGGAGGCACATGATGGGGATACTGGGGGGGCTGAAGGCACATGATAGGAGGGATCCTGAGGGGACTTGAGAGACATGATGTGAATACTGGGGAGCAGGAGATGAAGAGGAGGTGGGAGACGATAGGGAGGGGGAGATGATGGGGTGAATGGGGAGGAGGAGCTTATGAAGAGGAGGGAGGAAATTATGAAGCAGATAGAGAAATGATAAAGAGAATGGGGAGGGGGAGGTGATGATGAGAATAGGAGAATGGGGACCTGGAGCTGATGAAGAGGAGGGGAGAGGGAAATTATGAGAATTGGGAAAGGATGAATAGGGAGTAGATGTATAGGCATAGAGTACATCTAATGTATGTGTATATATGTGTGTGTCAACCCATTGCACCCCAAATGGATTGACCTTCACGGTGGCATAGTCATATCTATTCCACACCAAGGTAGTGGCACACTAAGGTGAGATGGGGGCGCCAAGTTGAGGGCTACATTCTTGTCCCCCCAACAAAAATGTTGTAATGCCCTGCCCTATATACACCATATAAATAATAGTATCTGACATTCCCAGAACCCTTATATATATGGGATATACTAGGGGACTGGACACTATATAAAGTACATGTGGGATATTTTTTGGGTCTGGGAACATCACATACAATAATATATGTGGGGTATAGAAGTCTGGGAATGGCACATGTTTTACATGTGGGATTTATAGGGGGTTTAGCACTAATTAAAGTACATGCAAAGCACAGCAAAAAATAACCTGTCAGGTAGCAGATTCTTCCAGCTGTGACAGGCATCAGGCTCCCTTAAAATTATGAGAGGATCTGCAGCACTTGCACAGCAGTTCCATTTTCAACAGACTTCGGGGTCATGCAAGTGTGTGAGTGAGTGGTTCTAATGCCTCCAGCCATCAGATTGTTTTTTATCCATTTAATGGCTGACTGGTGCTCCAGAATCTCAATGGACCCAACTTCCCTGTACCAGTCGCACCATCGGTAGTTCCACCCCGGGGTTATTTTTAGTTGAAGCAGTAAAACAAGAAGCCAGCAACACCAATGTGTTTGTAATTAAAAGTGAGCTGACCAAAAACACAATAAAATGAGGAGTTCAGTTTTCAGTTATAAAGGATAGTCAGTAAAGAATCCTTTATTGCGCACAGTCCCCACAAGTTATTGGTCCTCCACAAACTTTTATTTGGCCCTGGTTGTCAATATAAATTATGATTTTAAAAAATGTCTTGCAATAATGCATCATCTTCTTCTTGCTAACTGTAATCCAAAAGATTGCCTCATCTTTTCCTTGCTAACTGTAATCCAAAATACAATATTGTCTCATCTTCTTTTCAAAAGAAGCCATGTTAGACCAAATATATCAGGGGCCGGATTTACTAAAGGGTGATTTAAATCACTCTAAAAAATCGCTGTTTTTTTTTAAATACCAAATTTACTAAGGGGCGAGTCTCCTCTCAATTTGGAAACTACAGCGATGTTTGACGATTTTTTAAGAGTTTACTCGCCGCGATTAAGCTTGTAATCGCGGCAAATGAACCCTATAAAAAACAACAGCTGTGGAGATGCTTTTTAAAAAAAAACCTTTTAAATATTTAAAATGGTTGCCGCAGCAACAAATTAACCCTTAGCTTGCTGCGGCATCTAGTACTATAAAGCACAGCATGCTCTTGTATTGCTGGGCATGCTGTGTCTTATAGTACCATAAGCGGCAGCATGTCAAGGGTGAATGGAATGCTGCCGCAAGGCAAATGTCGTCCGTTCCCATTTTAAAACACAATATGGGCCCTCCGCACATAATAGCAAAAAATTCTAACTGCAGAGCCACACCTGATTTGAGGACACACACATAAATATATGTAACAGCCTTAAGGAATATGGTCCTAGTGTTGGTTTCATTTGAAGTTAGATTTATTTGCTTCTAGCATAAACTAGTAACATTAAATATAAAATGTATGAAACTCTTTTTTTTAATCAGTAACACAACAACAAGGATAGATAAATGTTATATGCCCTATATGCTATACCAGTATGCTCTGTAAATGCAATATGAAGGCGTGATTTAATGTGGAGTGTTTTTTTCTTTAGTTTTTTTCCCTTTTTTAAAACATTTAAGCTAAAATCCCTGACAAGCCCAGTAAAATGTTGAAATAATGTTTCTGACACTGCTGTGTAGGTTTAGGAGACATGGGCATGTATGATTTATTTTTCATTTCTTTATACATGACCTGCCAAATGTTTAAAAACCTGTGACTAATCCCTGGAAATATTTCCTCGGTTCCATTATATACATAATATTATGCTTGTATGATATCATGAAAAGGACCAACTGCTAAAATCATTTTTTTTTTACATCCACACCAGTGGCAGAGGAAAATGATTGTTGGACATTATTCACAATATAATCTTTAAAAAAAATCAATTACAGCACACTTTTAAGCAAAGCAGATATACAGCAATCATTCTATTCATGTTGGCTATTCTTAGAAATGAGGGTGGGGGTTTCTACAAATCTCAATTTATTTTTACTTACAGTAAAGATTACAAGTGTGTAAAAGACTTTTTATTACTTGTCTACCATATACTGTATTCTGTAGTCTTTCAGTGAAACCCTTTATGTATTTATGCATCTGGTCTATGTTCTGCTATGTTCTCAATTAGAATTCATTCATTGGCTTCTGAGTGACAAAACAAAATGCTCACGCTTTTTATGACCTGATGGTGTGCAATATAGGGCCAATTTTAGGGAACATGTGACTCATTCAAGAAATTAAAAGAGCATCATGAGATTGAAAATGCAACTTTAGTTGTTTTGTTTCACAACGTACAACATGGGGGGAGCAACATACTTGTATTTAATGTCTTGTGATTTTTACTAAATTTTTAATCAACTTAAATAGACAGTAACACAGTCTTATCTCTTTGTAAGCAGGGGCATTGGAAGGGGGCAGTTGAGTCAGCCATCCACAGTTTCCTGGAATTAGACATGGCCCATTGAATTTCCCCATGGCCAATGCAATGTTCTCCTGTAAAGTGTGCAAACTGACATCTGTGATCGGGTATGCATTAGATTCAGTTGCATGGTTGCAGCAGTAACTTACCTTCAGGTCTGCATTGCTATATTTGCCTTTATATTTTTTCTGGGTATGCACTCTGTGAAGGTTTGCAGAAATGTGCTACACCATCAGGCATACATTCAGGTCTGGTACAGGCCCACTGTCAGTATTATTATGTGGCTTTGATTTTTAGATCTAGGTTTATGACCTAATCGATAATACTAAGTAGATGCCTTTAATTATTTGGTGCACACAGCTACATGAATTGAGGCACAATTATCCCAGAAGTCAGGAAATGTTTGTCAAAATGAGACGATTCCCCAAATTTGTCAAAATGAGACGATTCCCCAAATTTGACTTACCAGAAAAGCATAGTTAGCTGTTTTGTATGATTCTTATAATAGAGTTATGACTCCTCGCTATTGCTAGTATATTACTAACTGTTGCTACTTGACTATTGGAATGCTGTTTACATAAGTATTAATCATCAACCAGCAGGTGACTATTCCAGGCTTCACACCTCTGAACCACTTCCCACCTTACGCCAAGCTTAATAGTTTCTTCCACTAGCTTCTTCCATTATCTAGTGAAATCACAATAAATTACTTGTTAAGTTAGAAGCTGCTGCCAGGTGATAAACATAAGTGTTGTTACAGAAAGTGCATGAAGCTTTTATCCATATATAAAGGTAACATCACTTTAAGACTGTTATCTTAAATGTCTTCCTCATTTTAATTATATTACTCTATTAAAATTAGAAACAGATCCACTCGTTTTGCTGCAGTGACTTTATGACGTCAATTTGCACTGTTGTCAGCATTGTGAAACATGATGTCACAATCTACATTAAAAAGCGTCTTTCAAGTCTTGTTCCCTGTTTCACAATGCTATTAATGACAGTATTGAACCAGGACATAGCTAAGGGTCAAATTTGATTGAGTGGTCTACTCCTCTGAGAGGTCAAGAACACTGCTCACATTTTGTGAGTCTCCTGTACCTTATGGAAGCATTGTCAAGTGTGATTTAGTGTAGTTAGTAATTAAACCTCAAGGCATTTAAAATCACAATTGGGACAACATTCTAACCTCCTTTTCACAAAATCTTTACCCGTCTTTACCAGAAAAGACTAATTTCAGTTTAAACTCAACTAAATTCTGCCCCTTTCTGTGGCCTTTGAATAGGTACAGCCTGGTGAAATCAGGACTGTTGGAAAGAATGGTACCAAATAATTACCACAAGAAGAATAATACCAGCCATGGTTGTTGAGCATCATTGGACACAAAGCTGTAAAAATTTCTGGGCATTGATTTACTAGAGCTTTGTCTATTTAAATCTCCTACTATGTAAATCTTTTTTGTGCCACTTATCATGTTCTGTATGCTGCACTTAATAGAATTCTCATTATCTACTTCTTTTCTCAATAAAGAGTGTGACAGATTTCATTTACACTATACTAATAGGGGGACCAGTTCTTGGCCCCAACTTGTATAAAATTGCCCCTGCATTTCTTACACAAACTGACACAGTTCATTTATTTTAAATTATTTGCATGTTTATTCTTTAGATTGTGCTGCTTGTTTAAACCTGCTGCTTTAGAGAGTAGCTATATTTTCTTTAGAAAAGACACAGACCTCTAAACAAGAGAATCTGCACAAATACATTGCAGTGAATGTAAATCTCATACAACACAGATTATAAATGAATTAACGAAAATGGGAAAATATTATTTGCAAGATGATACTAAATATCTGTTTGTTTTTTAATGTATTAAAAAATGTCTGAACAATTACATAGATTAATGCCTGACATCTGTGGTAGGACTGGTGGGAGTCCCTGCACCGATGGCTGACATTGTAAAGACAGCTGAAAGATTTTTTATATGAATGGGTAAGCATGTGATCGGCATACTCACCCATACCTTTTCAGAAGCGCTGCCCCCCAGAACACCGGAGAGGTAATTAACCTCTCCAGGGACTTTTAGGGTTAGGGGGAGGGTTAGGGTTAGGGCCATGGAAGGGGGGGTGAGGGTCAGTCTGCAGGGAAGGGGGACTTAGGTTTAGGCTGTAGGGAAGGGGGGGATAGGATCAGGGTGCGGAGAAGGGAGGGTTAGGGTCAGGCTGTGGGGAAGAGAGGTTAGGGTAAGGGTTATAGAAGGGGAGGGTTAGGGTAAGGATTATGAAGAGGGTTGGGGATAGAATCATTACTTACCTTTTGGAGCACCGTGTTCAATGCTCCAGGGATTGATTGCTATTCCTCTTCGCGACACAAGCAATTGTTTTTCCAGCAAGTTCAGAACTGGCTGGGAGCGAGCAGCCCTATCGAAATAGAGTCGTTCCCAATGGGGACCCTCACCCGATCCATTCTCATTGAGTGGATAATCCCTTTAGCTTCGTGTTTGGCACATTGATCTGTACACAAGCAAATCAGTCACTTTGTGATCGCTTTTCTTGAGCTCACTTCTGTTCTGAACATGTGCAGTGAAAAGAGTGTGGGCCTCGACTCTGTATCATGCCCCCAATGTACACTAAAGGCATTGGACCAGATCCAGACCTCCGTTAAAGGGGCTTTTCCCAATAGCTGGCATTGTTAAGCGTCTGCATTCTGCAAAGGTGGGTTTGCACGTGATGCATTCCCAGTACGAATCTACTGTGGATCCTTTGGACCCAGATTGCTGCACTGGAAACATTCCCAACAGCAAGATGGGACAGACCAGGATGCTGACGGTTCATGCACTAAGTGGGAGAGGGATGTATTGCAGATAGTCCTTGTGAGCGAGGAGAATATCCGACCCAACTTACCTCAGGCAACACCTCTTAAAACCTGGCAAATATACTGTGTGATAATTGCCATATATCATGCACATAGCACAGGATGTATGCAGCTCGGCAAAGACTAAATTGCATCCAACTCTAAATCACCTACAATGTATGCAACATCATAGCCAAAATATTGCTGTTCATTAATTGCTTGTGATTGCTTCAGAGATTGCATCTGAACGATTCTGTTCTCTTGTTGGGATAATAGCTCATCAATCTTCATATATGTTTGTAACTATTAGCTTTCAGCTTTGACATTACAGATGGTGACTGTTAATGATATAGGAGGAGATGTATGTAGCCATAAGCAGCTCATCCTCTAAACAGCCTTACACTCTACTGCAGCACAATATTTATGGCCCAGGTTACAGGCAATGTCAATACTCTGGCTGCTGATAAGTAGAATGAAATTAATTTCACCATACTACATTAGGCTACCAATCTAAATTATATGAGCCTTCAAGGTCAAAGTCAAGGATTTGTAATAAGTGTAAATTCTGGCCTCTGCTATAGTACATGTATTAATTATAAGGCCAGGAGGTCAGTTGTCAATATGTACGTGATTTACACTGAGAAGCTTTCTGATCAAATATTTTATAGCTGTGAGGTACATATTTCTATAAACCAATACTGTATAATGCATCTCAACAGTATAACTTGCCATTTATTTTATTCTTGGTTTGGCTGCTTCTTATACAGCATGGCTTCTGTTTTCAGGTGGGCAGAGTTAATACAGATGGAAGCCAATCAAGTGATCAGAATATGCTCAGCAGGAGATGAGTGAACTGATACAGTAGGAGTCACTGGTATTTAATCACAACAAGTCTAATGTCAGTTAATTTATTTGTGTAAGTGTAAGGATATATTACAGTGGAGTACACAATGACGGTCACACGTCTTTTCTGGGCATCTCAGCATTGAGCGCAAGTTTTAATCCACACTACAGTTTGAATCCAATGATTGTTGCTCCTGGTCTACTTTTATTCTCTAATTGTAGTCTACAATTTATATAATATACAATAAGGGATTTTTACAATGAGGGAGTGAGAGAAAGGTGTGACGGTGGTTCTCCGGTACAATGGTCTTCATTTCAAAAGACCATCGTACTACAGCTGAATGCAGACTGACAGCATTTTAGTGGCAGTGATGTGACTACTTGCCCCGCAGCCTAACCCTAACCCTCCATACCCCACAGTCTAACCCTCCATGCCCCGCACTTTAAACCTCCATACCCCGCACTCTAACCCTAACCCTCCATACCCTGCACTCTAACTCTAACCCTCCATGCCCCGCACTCTAACTCTAACCCTCCATGCCCCCCACTCTAACCCTAACCCTCCATGCCCCGCACTCTAACCCTAACCTTCCATACCCTGCACTATAACTCTAACCCTCCATGCCCCGCACTCTAACTCTAACCCTCCATGGCCCCCACTCTAACCCTAACCCTCCATGCCCCGCACTCTAACTCTAACCCTCCATGCCCCGCACTCTAACTAACCCTAACCCTCCATGCCCTGCACTCTAACCCTCCATACCCCGCACTCTAACCCTAACCCTCCATACCCCACATTCTAACCCTAACCCTCCATGCCCTGCACTCTAACCCTCCATACCCCGCACTCTAACCCTAACCCTCCATACCCCACATTCTAACCCTAACCCTCCATGCCCTGCACTCTAACCCTCCATACCCCGCACTCTAACCCTAACCCTCCATACCCCACATTCTAACCCTAACCCTCCATGCCCTGCACTCTAACCCTCCATACCCCGCACTCTAACCCTAACCCTCCATACCCCACATTCTAACCCTAACCCTCCATGCCCTGCACTCTAACCCTCCATACCCCGCACTCTAACCCTAACCCTCCATACCCCACATTCTAACCCTAACCCTCCATGCCCTGCACTCTAACCCTCCATACCCCGCACTCTAACCCTAACCCTCCATACCCCACATTCTAACCCTAACCCTCCATGCCCTGCACTCTAACCCTCCATACCCCGCACTCTAACCCTAACCCTCCATACCCCACATTCTAACCCTAACCCTCCATGCCCTGCACTCTAACCCTCCATACCCCGCACTCTAACCCTAACCCTCCATACCCCACATTCTAACCCTAACCCTCCATGCCCTGCACTCTAACCCTCCATACCCCGCACTCTAACCCTAACCCTCCATACCCCACATTCTAACCCTAACCCTCCATGCCCTGCACTCTAACCCTCCATACCCCGCACTCTAACCCTAACCCTCCATACCCCACATTCTAACCCTAACCCTCCATGCCCTGCACTCTAACCCTCCATACCCCGCACTCTAACCCTAACCCTCCATACCCCACATTCTAACCCTAACCCTCCATGCCCTGCACTCTAACCCTCCATACCCCGCACTCTAACCCTAACCCTCCATACCCCACATTCTAACCCTAACCCTCCATGCCCTGCACTCTAACCCTCCATACCCCGCACTCTAACCCTAACCCTCCATACCCCACATTCTAACCCTAACCCTCCATGCCCTGCACTCTAACCCTCCATACCCCGCACTCTAACCCTAACCCTCCATACCCCACATTCTAACCCTAACCCTCCATGCCCTGCACTCTAACCCTCCATACCCCGCACTCTAACCCTAACCCTCCATACCCCACATTCTAACCCTAACCCTCCATGCCCTGCACTCTAACCCTCCATACCCCGCACTCTAACCCTAACCCTCCATACCCCACATTCTAACCCTAACCCTCCATGCCCTGCACTCTAACCCTCCATACCCCGCACTCTAACCCTAACCCTCCATACCCCACATTCTAACCCTAACCCTCCATGCCCTGCACTCTAACCCTCCATACCCCGCACTCTAACCCTAACCCTCCATACCCCACATTCTAACCCTAACCCTCCATGCCCTGCACTCTAACCCTCCATACCCCGCACTCTAACCCTAACCCTCCATACCCCACATTCTAACCCTAACCCTCCATGCCCTGCACTCTAACCCTCCATACCCCGCACTCTAACCCTAACCCTCCATACCCCACATTCTAACCCTAACCCTCCATGCCCTGCACTCTAACCCTCCATACCCCGCACTCTAACCCTAACCCTCCATACCCCACATTCTAACCCTAACCCTCCATGCCCTGCACTCTAACCCTCCATACCCCGCACTCTAACCCTAACCCTCCATACCCCACATTCTAACCCTAACCCTCCATGCCCTGCACTCTAACCCTCCATACCCCGCACTCTAACCCTAACCCTCCATACCCCACATTCTAACCCTAACCCTCCATGCCCTGCACTCTAACCCTCCATACCCCGCACTCTAACCCTAACCCTCCATACCCCACATTCTAACCCTAACCCTCCATGCCCTGCACTCTAACCCTCCATACCCCGCACTCTAACCCTAACCCTCCATACCCCACATTCTAACCCTAACCCTCCATGCCCTGCACTCTAACCCTCCATACCCCGCACTCTAACCCTAACCCTCCATACCCCACATTCTAACCCTAACCCTCCATGCCCTGCACTCTAACCCTCCATACCCCGCACTCTAACCCTAACCCTCCATACCCCACATTCTAACCCTAACCCTCCATGCCCTGCACTCTAACCCTCCATACCCCGCACTCTAACCCTAACCCTCCATACCCCACATTCTAACCCTAACCCTCCATGCCCTGCACTCTAACCCTCCATACCCCGCACTCTAACCCTAACCCTCCATACCCCACATTCTAACCCTAACCCTCCATGCCCTGCACTCTAACCCTCCATACCCCGCACTCTAACCCTAACCCTCCATACCCCACATTCTAACCCTAACCCTCCATGCCCTGCACTCTAACCCTCCATACCCCGCACTCTAACCCTAACCCTCCATACCCCACATTCTAACCCTAACCCTCCATGCCCTGCACTCTAACCCTCCATACCCCGCACTCTAACCCTAACCCTCCATACCCCACATTCTAACCCTAACCCTCCATGCCCTGCACTCTAACCCTCCATACCCCGCACTCTAACCCTAACCCTCCATACCCCACATTCTAACCCTAACCCTCCATGCCCTGCACTCTAACCCTCCATACCCCGCACTCTAACCCTAACCCTCCATACCCCACATTCTAACCCTAACCCTCCATGCCCTGCACTCTAACCCTCCATACCCCGCACTCTAACCCTAACCCTCCATACCCCACATTCTAACCCTAACCCTCCATGCCCTGCACTCTAACCCTCCATACCCCGCACTCTAACCCTAACCCTCCATACCCCACATTCTAACCCTAACCCTCCATGCCCTGCACTCTAACCCTCCATACCCCGCACTCTAACCCTAACCCTCCATACCCCACATTCTAACCCTAACCCTCCATGCCCTGCACTCTAACCCTCCATACCCCGCACTCTAACCCTAACCCTCCATACCCCACATTCTAACCCTAACCCTCCATGCCCTGCACTCTAACCCTCCATACCCCGCACTCTAACCCTAACCCTCCATACCCCACATTCTAACCCTAACCCTCCATGCCCTGCACTCTAACCCTCCATACCCCGCACTCTAACCCTAACCCTCCATACCCCACATTCTAACCCTAACCCTCCATGCCCTGCACTCTAACCCTCCATACCCCGCACTCTAACCCTAACCCTCCATACCCCACATTCTAACCCTAACCCTCCATGCCCTGCACTCTAACCCTCCATACCCCGCACTCTAACCCTAACCCTCCATACCCCACATTCTAACCCTAACCCTCCATGCCCTGCACTCTAACCCTCCATACCCCGCACTCTAACCCTAACCCTCCATACCCCACATTCTAACCCTAACCCTCCATGCCCTGCACTCTAACCCTCCATACCCCGCACTCTAACCCTAACCCTCCATACCCCACATTCTAACCCTAACCCTCCATGCCCTGCACTCTAACCCTCCATACCCCGCACTCTAACCCTAACCCTCCATACCCCACATTCTAACCCTAACCCTCCATGCCCTGCACTCTAACCCTCCATACCCCGCACTCTAACCCTAACCCTCCATACCCCACATTCTAACCCTAACCCTCCATGCCCTGCACTCTAACCCTCCATACCCCGCACTCTAACCCTAACCCTCCATACCCCACATTCTAACCCTAACCCTCCATGCCCTGCACTCTAACCCTCCATACCCCGCACTCTAACCCTAACCCTCCATACCCCACATTCTAACCCTAACCCTCCATGCCCTGCACTCTAACCCTCCATACCCCGCACTCTAACCCTAACCCTCCATACCCCACATTCTAACCCTAACCCTCCATGCCCTGCACTCTAACCCTCCATACCCCGCACTCTAACCCTAACCCTCCATACCCCACATTCTAACCCTAACCCTCCATGCCCTGCACTCTAACCCTCCATACCCCGCACTCTAACCCTAACCCTCCATACCCCACATTCTAACCCTAACCCTCCATGCCCTGCACTCTAACCCTCCATACCCCGCACTCTAACCCTAACCCTCCATACCCCACATTCTAACCCTAACCCTCCATGCCCTGCACTCTAACCCTCCATACCCCGCACTCTAACCCTAACCCTCCATACCCCACATTCTAACCCTAACCCTCCATGCCCTGCACTCTAACCCTCCATACCCCGCACTCTAACCCTAACCCTCCATACCCCACATTCTAACCCTAACCCTCCATGCCCTGCACTCTAACCCTCCATACCCCGCACTCTAACCCTAACCCTCCATACCCCACATTCTAACCCTAACCCTCCATGCCCTGCACTCTAACCCTCCATACCCCGCACTCTAACCCTAACCCTCCATACCCCACATTCTAACCCTAACCCTCCATGCCCTGCACTCTAACCCTCCATACCCCGCACTCTAACCCTAACCCTCCATACCCCACATTCTAACCCTAACCCTCCATGCCCTGCACTCTAACCCTCCATACCCCGCACTCTAACCCTAACCCTCCATACCCCACATTCTAACCCTAACCCTCCATGCCCTGCACTCTAACCCTCCATACCCCGCACTCTAACCCTAACCCTCCATACCCCACATTCTAACCCTAACCCTCCATGCCCTGCACTCTAACCCTCCATACCCCGCACTCTAACCCTAACCCTCCATACCCCACATTCTAACCCTAACCCTCCATGCCCTGCACTCTAACCCTCCATACCCCGCACTCTAACCCTAACCCTCCATACCCCACATTCTAACCCTAACCCTCCATGCCCTGCACTCTAACCCTCCATACCCCGCACTCTAACCCTAACCCTCCATACCCCACATTCTAACCCTAACCCTCCATGCCCTGCACTCTAACCCTCCATACCCCGCACTCTAACCCTAACCCTCCATACCCCACATTCTAACCCTAACCCTCCATGCCCTGCACTCTAACCCTCCATACCCCGCACTCTAACCCTAACCCTCCATACCCCACATTCTAACCCTAACCCTCCATGCCCTGCACTCTAACCCTCCATACCCCGCACTCTAACCCTAACCCTCCATACCCCACATTCTAACCCTAACCCTCCATGCCCTGCACTCTAACCCTCCATACCCCGCACTCTAACCCTAACCCTCCATACCCCACATTCTAACCCTAACCCTCCATGCCCTGCACTCTAACCCTCCATACCCCGCACTCTAACCCTAACCCTCCATACCCCACATTCTAACCCTAACCCTCCATGCCCTGCACTCTAACCCTCCATACCCCGCACTCTAACCCTAACCCTCCATACCCCACATTCTAACCCTAACCCTCCATGCCCTGCACTCTAACCCTCCATACCCCGCACTCTAACCCTAACCCTCCATACCCCACATTCTAACCCTAACCCTCCATGCCCTGCACTCTAACCCTCCATACCCCGCACTCTAACCCTAACCCTCCATACCCCACATTCTAACCCTAACCCTCCATGCCCTGCACTCTAACCCTCCATACCCCGCACTCTAACCCTAACCCTCCATACCCCACATTCTAACCCTAACCCTCCATGCCCTGCACTCTAACCCTCCATACCCCGCACTCTAACCCTAACCCTCCATACCCCACATTCTAACCCTAACCCTCCATGCCCTGCACTCTAACCCTCCATACCCCGCACTCTAACCCTAACCCTCCATACCCCACATTCTAACCCTAACCCTCCATGCCCTGCACTCTAACCCTCCATACCCCGCACTCTAACCCTAACCCTCCATACCCCACATTCTAACCCTAACCCTCCATGCCCTGCACTCTAACCCTCCATACCCCGCACTCTAACCCTAACCCTCCATACCCCACATTCTAACCCTAACCCTCCATGCCCTGCACTCTAACCCTCCATACCCCGCACTCTAACCCTAACCCTCCATACCCCACATTCTAACCCTAACCCTCCATGCCCTGCACTCTAACCCTCCATACCCCGCACTCTAACCCTAACCCTCCATACCCCACATTCTAACCCTAACCCTCCATGCCCTGCACTCTAACCCTCCATACCCCGCACTCTAACCCTAACCCTCCATACCCCACATTCTAACCCTAACCCTCCATGCCCTGCACTCTAACCCTCCATACCCCGCACTCTAACCCTAACCCTCCATACCCCACATTCTAACCCTAACCCTCCATGCCCTGCACTCTAACCCTCCATACCCCGCACTCTAACCCTAACCCTCCATACCCCACATTCTAACCCTAACCCTCCATGCCCTGCACTCTAACCCTCCATACCCCGCACTCTAACCCTAACCCTCCATACCCCACATTCTAACCCTAACCCTCCATGCCCTGCACTCTAACCCTCCATACCCCGCACTCTAACCCTAACCCTCCATACCCCACATTCTAACCCTAACCCTCCATGCCCTGCACTCTAACCCTCCATACCCCGCACTCTAACCCTAACCCTCCATACCCCACATTCTAACCCTAACCCTCCATGCCCTGCACTCTAACCCTCCATACCCCGCACTCTAACCCTAACCCTCCATACCCCACATTCTAACCCTAACCCTCCATGCCCTGCACTCTAACCCTCCATACCCCGCACTCTAACCCTAACCCTCCATACCCCACATTCTAACCCTAACCCTCCATGCCCTGCACTCTAACCCTCCATACCCCGCACTCTAACCCTAACCCTCCATACCCCACATTCTAACCCTAACCCTCCATGCCCTGCACTCTAACCCTCCATACCCCGCACTCTAACCCTAACCCTCCATACCCCACATTCTAACCCTAACCCTCCATGCCCTGCACTCTAACCCTCCATACCCCGCACTCTAACCCTAACCCTCCATACCCCACATTCTAACCCTAACCCTCCATGCCCTGCACTCTAACCCTCCATACCCCGCACTCTAACCCTAACCCTCCATACCCCACATTCTAACCCTAACCCTCCATGCCCTGCACTCTAACCCTCCATACCCCGCACTCTAACCCTAACCCTCCATACCCCACATTCTAACCCTAACCCTCCATGCCCTGCACTCTAACCCTCCATACCCCGCACTCTAACCCTAACCCTCCATACCCCACATTCTAACCCTAACCCTCCATGCCCTGCACTCTAACCCTCCATACCCCGCACTCTAACCCTAACCCTCCATACCCCACATTCTAACCCTAACCCTCCATGCCCTGCACTCTAACCCTCCATACCCCGCACTCTAACCCTAACCCTCCATACCCCACATTCTAACCCTAACCCTCCATGCCCTGCACTCTAACCCTCCATACCCCGCACTCTAACCCTAACCCTCCATACCCCACATTCTAACCCTAACCCTCCATGCCCTGCACTCTAACCCTCCATACCCCGCACTCTAACCCTAACCCTCCATACCCCACATTCTAACCCTAACCCTCCATGCCCTGCACTCTAACCCTCCATACCCCGCACTCTAACCCTAACCCTCCATACCCCACATTCTAACCCTAACCCTCCATGCCCTGCACTCTAACCCTCCATACCCCGCACTCTAACCCTAACCCTCCATACCCCACATTCTAACCCTAACCCTCCATGCCCTGCACTCTAACCCTCCATACCCCGCACTCTAACCCTAACCCTCCATACCCCACATTCTAACCCTAACCCTCCATGCCCTGCACTCTAACCCTCCATACCCCGCACTCTAACCCTAACCCTCCATACCCCACATTCTAACCCTAACCCTCCATGCCCTGCACTCTAACCCTCCATACCCCGCACTCTAACCCTAACCCTCCATACCCCACATTCTAACCCTAACCCTCCATGCCCTGCACTCTAACCCTCCATACCCCGCACTCTAACCCTAACCCTCCATACCCCACATTCTAACCCTAACCCTCCATGCCCTGCACTCTAACCCTCCATACCCCGCACTCTAACCCTAACCCTCCATACCCCACATTCTAACCCTAACCCTCCATGCCCTGCACTCTAACCCTCCATACCCCGCACTCTAACCCTAACCCTCCATACCCCACATTCTAACCCTAACCCTCCATGCCCTGCACTCTAACCCTCCATACCCCGCACTCTAACCCTAACCCTCCATACCCCACATTCTAACCCTAACCCTCCATGCCCTGCACTCTAACCCTCCATACCCCGCACTCTAACCCTAACCCTCCATACCCCACATTCTAACCCTAACCCTCCATGCCCTGCACTCTAACCCTCCATACCCCGCACTCTAACCCTAACCCTCCATACCCCACATTCTAACCCTAACCCTCCATGCCCTGCACTCTAACCCTCCATACCCCGCACTCTAACCCTAACCCTCCATACCCCACATTCTAACCCTAACCCTCCATGCCCTGCACTCTAACCCTCCATACCCCGCACTCTAACCCTAACCCTCCATACCCCACATTCTAACCCTAACCCTCCATGCCCTGCACTCTAACCCTCCATACCCCGCACTCTAACCCTAACCCTCCATACCCCACATTCTAACCCTAACCCTCCATGCCCTGCACTCTAACCCTCCATACCCCGCACTCTAACCCTAACCCTCCATACCCCACATTCTAACCCTAACCCTCCATGCCCTGCACTCTAACCCTCCATACCCCGCACTCTAACCCTAACCCTCCATACCCCACATTCTAACCCTAACCCTCCATGCCCTGCACTCTAACCCTCCATACCCCGCACTCTAACCCTAACCCTCCATACCCCACATTCTAACCCTAACCCTCCATGCCCTGCACTCTAACCCTCCATACCCCGCACTCTAACCCTAACCCTCCATACCCCACATTCTAACCCTAACCCTCCATGCCCTGCACTCTAACCCTCCATACCCCGCACTCTAACCCTAACCCTCCATACCCCACATTCTAACCCTAACCCTCCATGCCCTGCACTCTAACCCTCCATACCCCGCACTCTAACCCTAACCCTCCATGCCTCACAGTCTAACCCTAACTCTCCATACCCCACATTCTAACCCTAACCCCCCATACCCCGCACTCTAACCCTAACCCTCCATGCCCCACACTCTAACCCTAACCCTCCATGCCCCGCAGCCTGTAGCTATTGGAATGGGGAAATAGGTTCCTGTTCCCAATAACACATTTCCTGTTTCATAGCTCACTTAGACCAGCAACTGCATCCTAGGGGCTTAAATACACTTAATTGAGAATCTCAGTCACTGTGTTAAGTCATACAAGTGAGATGTGAATACATTGCAAAAATAAAAAATAAATAAACTAAAAAAGGATGAGGTGTTAAGTTCTGTGATTCATTTCCTCTAAATAATATTTATGTTTAAATTAATACTTCACATTTTTCTCAGCAGCAATAGAGTGTTGTGGCAACAGCTTACAATCACATGTAACATGCAAATACGTAACTTTTGATTGATGTACTGCTTGGCAACATCCCTGCAGACACATCCTGTTCAAAGGTGCCTAGATTTAAATGTGTGCAAGTAAGAGTGTTACTGCGGCAGTATAACTTGTTATGAAAGTGCTGGCGGCACAGAGCAGTAGTTTTTAATCCTGAAGGTGCATTCCAGTCACCTGCAGGATGTCATATTACTTTATATCTCCTCTTTGTTAAATCTTACACTAGGGCCATAATAATATCTTATAGATGGAAAACATTTTATTGTAGCAACTGATGCACCGTGATTGTGGACAAATACTTCAACCTTGTGAAATACCTGTGATTTTGTTTATTTGGGGAGACACAGAGCCTTAACAGTAAGAAGACAAAATACCATGTTGAATCTTGTTATATATGGTGTGTTTCAAGGCAGCATGCCTAAATCAATTGTAAAAAGTTACCTCTGTGCACTGCTTTATATTACGCTCCGGCTGTAGTCATACATACATGCAGAATAATAATATATGCCTAGCTTAACTTTAAAGTTAATGCAATAAAATAATTGACAATGAAATCCTCTCTATAGCATAGAGGAATCAATAGTGTTTTTCCTCTTTGTAGCTTAGCCCTAGGCAGGTGGCAGTTTCCTGGCTCAGCACGGAGGTAAGATGAGGAGCAGTCGAGCACTGCACTTAACATGAAACAATACTTGCAGATTAGAACTTCTTTAAAAAAATATGATGACTGACTAGTGACACTGGCATATAGGGAAAAGCAAGTGATGGAGAAATCAATCAGCATGGCACTGTCACAGAAATGAGGCCACTCTAGTGATCAGATCACATTCTGTAGTGAGGAATGCAGACACTTGACATGCAATAGAACTGAATTGATTGCCAGGCCTAGTTTATGCTGCTGGGGAACATAAAAATGACCTACTTTCTGCTGCATGGAGCTTTTATCCATGCCTTCAAATCTGTAATGAATAATGATTGTTGCCAGCTTTATGATCTACATCGCTTTTATCAAATAGAAGAAAAAAAACAGGGACAACCCACCCATGACCTGGAATTCGTCTGGAAATATATTAAAGACCTCCCTAGTTGTTTTCTCCAGATGCATTCATACTTTCTGTAGTTCTAAGAATATATAGCTTAGGAGTCATAGCAGTCAAACACAGCAGCTTAATAGCTAAATCAATAAAACAGCATTACCCCCTACTATTTTTGTTTTAT
>WWET01002152.1:103696-136539 GCA_011038615.1 Limnodynastes dumerilii
GTTGGGACGCTGGAGGGGACGTCCTCCAGCGTCCCAACGCTCACGTTACTCCTGGAGGGCGGGGGGAGGTAAGTAAATTAGGCTAGGGGGGCGGGCTAGGCGGCCATACGCTCCTGTGTGAGCGTATGGCCCCTTCCTTACGCCGGGCGAAGCTAGGGTAGCCTTCACCCGGCGTAAGGAAGGGGCCATACGCCCGCACAGGGGGAGTGCCAGGGGGGAGTCAGCGATGTAACGCTGAGCGTTAGGACGCTCAGCGCTAGATCGTTGATCTGGATCAGGCCCAATGGGAATTCTTCTTTGAATCCCCTAACTCCCAGTGTAGGATAGTAATATTAATCAAAGAGATATATGCCCCACACTCTACAATAGTCACATAAAAAGAATAAGATGAAAAAGTATCGTTAGCCAACAACTGATCCATAATGCTCACAGGCTGAAGTGACACACTTTAAGCAGTGGCCTTTTGTGTCTGCCTTGCAAACAGTTTCGGTTACTAGTCCATGTAGATATCAATGACTGTGGTTGAAGAAATGGCCAAAAGTTACTGTCCTTTTTTAAATATGATACCTCTGTTTCCCTCATTGGATATAGATTTTTATTATCCGGCTATTATTATTACAGTCTATAAAAAGATCAAAGGGGTTCCGCACACACCTGTCCTGGATAGACATGCCACCAGCAGGTTAACTAATTTAACTGCTAGTGCTGTCCTAATTCTCAGTTTCCCCGGGGGTTTGTTGTCCCTGGAAGGGACTGATTTGGTTAAGTGGGGCTGTACATTGACATCACTTCCCTCCATTGCTTCTTCACTGCAGTGGAAGAAAGGGTCAGCCACTATATTTCTGCTATTTTCAGTTCAGGTCTATGCAGGAACGCAGGGTCCTCACCATTGCCCCGGAAACCCAACACACTGAAGCAATGATGCTTTCAAAGTGTGCTTCCACTCCTTGCCATGAGTGAAAAACATAGCTTATTTCCAGGCTGTTATAACCTACGCATTTCACCCAGAGATAATTGAGCTTTGTCAGGGTAAAAAATAGTCCAGGGGCTAGATTTACTAAGCTGTGGAAAAGCAAAAGTGGAGATGTTGCCCATAGCAACCAATTCATTTCTAGCTTTCACTTTCCTAGTATATACTAGAGAATGTCAGCTCAGGAGTGGAAACTGCAGGAAAGATTCTAGCTAACATTTTTTAGTATGTAATAGGAAAGTGAGAGCTAGAATCTGATTGGCTGCTATGGGCAACATCACTATTCCTTTCCCGCAGCTTAGTAAATCTGGCCATTGCACTTAATTAGTTAATTGGCATTGGAATTCTTCTTCCTCTTAATTGGTTGTTTGGTACTTCTGATACAGTATGTTCTTATGCTAATATAGTCATAAGCTCCATACAAGAGTGGGAAGGGCACTCCCCCACTCACATACTCACAGTCCATAGTCACCAATTTTAAATAGAGACCAGTCAGTCATACCTGTGTTTATATTAAAAGCAGGTTGTATTAACTATTAGTGGCGCAAACTGGGTCAATCAGACGGAGCAAGTTGCAATAAGTTAAAATGTCAACTTTAATTGAATATTAAAATCTTACATTAGGTAGGCGAAACATAAGTTTCCTTACTTTTAAGAACATCGGTCTGGATCCAGACTTAAGTAAGTGCTTGGAATTAGTTACTCCTGGGCTAAACCATGTTGATTGCAGGGGGAGTCTAGTTAATTGTATTCTTTGCATGCAGGGATATATCTTTGAATTGCTTACTGCACACAGATACTGACCAGCTTTACTATCACACTGTTATTTAGACTTGGGCTGGGAAGCATCACCTCTCAACTCTAATACTGTTTGCAACAGATGAAATATGACTCCCCTGCAATCACCATGGTCCAGAGTTTTTGTGCAAGAGGAAAGCACAAGCGTTGTACGTTGGATCTATTTACTTGTTTCTACATTGGCTGTGGGTCAAGTTTAACCATTTTCAGTCTTTAAAATACCCCTTTAAAGTCTTTCTACATTATTTACTGTAATGCCTGAGCATAGAGCTGCATTACACTGCTATTCTGGAATAAAGAAAAAAATATATATTATTGTAACAGCAGACATGTCCTTTAAACAGTTAATTAATCCAACCTTTTCAGTGTTGTATTTTCACCATGTGTAGATCCGTGTTTTTCTTACATATAAGCGCCATTTCTCCATTGAAAATCACCTGCTGCTATGACTTCCACCATCCCCTGACATGGTGCCAGATATTTATGGAAGCGCAGGTACCTTAGACAGCTACTACGCCTATTTAACTGAGTTAAACGCCCCTTTTCTTATTTTAATATCATGGAACACCCCGTTCAAGGAGCGCGCAGCACACGGATGCGCAAACAGCACTGCGGCCAGCTTTCTGTGCTCACTCCTGATTTCAGCCTGTTCTGGGCATATGCAGTGCCAATAAACGGATGGGCAATTCTGGATCAGCTCTCTTATCCCCAGATCTCACCATGTCATTTAATACAATCTATCTATATGCAGAAAATAATTGCACAGCGATAAAATGGTGTCATTAAAAAGCAGCAAGTGGACTAGAAATTATATAGAGACTAAGCTCGAACACCACCTGCATTTCTATACAATGGACAGTTTGCTGCTCTTTTTTTCTTGGGGAATTGATTTTTTTTTTCAAACAGAGGAATTATATGTGTTAAATTTGTAACAGAAACGAGGCAAAACAAAAATAATAATAATAATAACTCAGTTACTCAGTGGGCAATATTTTGCAACACCTCTTTCATTTTTCTAGATGCTGCTGTTTCAGATCTATGACCATATAAAAATAGCTATCTCTCTAGATTGCATATCTTGGCGATATATCAGTCTTACCGATACAGTTCCCTGCGGAGATACTGATCACGCTGTGATTTTAGTGTATTGCTGTTCAAAGACCTTCCCATCACTCTGCATAAGGGAATGGCTAATTACATGAAGCTCCCTAATTATCAACCTGTAATTGTGTTTGAACTTAGTAAATGATGTAGTGGTTCAATGGGTAATGGATGTACACTGTTTCTTTTATACTGTTGGTTTAAGAGTATCATTCTTTTATTTTCAGTTTTGTTTTATGGGAATTAATTTTTTCAATTGTCTCAGAGGTTTCTGTACAAATAAGTATCTTGAAATACAAAATACTTTCCAAGATCCTAAATATAATTATGATAAGTTTTTAATAAAAAAAAAAAGAAGAAAAATAGGTCTAGGTGAGGATATCGGTATTATACTGACTTCATGTCAGTACACGGAGCAGTTTTATATTAGGAAATAGGCAGTGGGCATCCAAGTTTAGTGAAGTAAAATAGGGTCCTCTCACTTCTTTAATGATTTAGGGCTCCAGTTACTTCGTTTTCATGAGATAACGACCATTTTCACCTGACAACAGTCTTTATCTCATGAAAATTAAGGCATCGCCATTTACAATGCTATGAAACCATGGTGATCATTAGCATTAGTACCCCAATCGCTGTCCCACTCTAATAAATGCGGGCTGGCTGATCGCTATATTTACTAAGTGTTAAAATCTGCGCTGATACTATATATAATACCATCTCAGGATGGCATTAGTGACAGAATTTTATGGTCTCCCCATATATCGCCCTATTCCTTCCTCTAATAGCTGTTATTGGGGGGAGGAAAGGGGGGAAGGGGGATATGTATAGGGAGACCGCTGGAATACACCATGCCTATGTAAAATAAAAAATATTAAATATGATTTTTTTTTTATTATTTAAATATATACTTTAAATTTAAATGTATATATTGCCCACTGGAATCACCAATGGTGTTTCTTGTTCATGTGAACTTACCTGCCCGGCACGCTGCCTCTCTCTCACTGAAGTTGAAGTTCCGGCGCATGTGCAGTGTAGCTAACTATTGGGACTTTTCAAACGTTTGCTACTGCTCATTCGCCGGGACTTAATTTCCGAGTGGTATCGAGCGCCTCGGGCGAAAGTCCCTCAGCCCATCGTAGGACCTTGACGGAGGGTTAAGTATTCGTAAATGTGGAAGGAAAAATTTTCAAGCTTGCTGAGAGGGGCAACGAGCCTGGTTAACTTAAACAGTGATCTTTGTGCTTTTTTTAGTAAATGGAGATATTAATTACAGGTTTTGCTGAAATCAGATGGTGCAATACACCATCAACTGGAGCAAGAAATCTTTTAGTTATAACTAGACATCGGATTATATGCACTACCAAAATGCCAAAATATGCATGCAAATATGCATTAAAAAAGGGCGAAATATGCACAAAATATGCACAAAATATGCACTATTTATTATTAGAATGAACGTTTATTTTCACAATATATGGGAGCAGTACTCACATGTTGATTGATCTGCTATTTTTTTTGATGAAGGTATTCGCTTGTCACAAACCTTGCAGAAAATCACAATGCCATCAGTCGTAAATTGGCCTGGGTAATTTTTTATCCAAGATTCCATTAAAGTCTGGGTATTTTTTTTCACTGGCGCCATTATTTCAACAAAAATAAGATTTTCGTAGGTTAACAAACACAGCGAGCAATTGAATGCCAAACAATTGAATTGCGTGAAGCAGCGAGTGCCGTCCTCCCTTCCCCCCACGCACGCCGCATCCCACCAACGCTTTCGCTTAGTGCTAGCCAGCAGATCGGGTCAGTGCGCTTGCCAAGTGCGTATGAGGCGCACGTCACTGGCTGCGGCCGCCACCGTTCCCGCGTAATACAACACGCCTAACACATTTAACTACTGAAATAAGCACTGTCAATGAAAAAGTACTAAAATATGCAATATCGCTATAAAAATAGCGTTTTATGCATTTGCATATGCAAACATGCAAATCCCTATAATCCTATGTCTAGTTATAACCTTTGCAGATATTGAGGTTGATCAAAAGCCAGGACAAATGAGGGGTGAAATGAATTATTATTTTTTCTTGTATGAAGGGCAAACATTGGCTGATTTCGCTTACTGCATACAAATACTGGGCTACAATACATTACCTCTCAACTCTTTCTGTTTGTTTGTTTGTTTGAACATTTTTTATTTGCTTCCTCTGCAGCTGAGCATAGTATTGCCAAGGTGTAGATTTATAACCTCACAACTGTTCCTACTTTCGAGGGACTGTCCTGAGACATAGGGCCTAATCCAGACCTACGCCGATCAGCCCCCTGACACTCCCCCCTGTGCGAGCGTATTTTCCCTCGGTTACACCGGCTGAAGGCTACCCTAACTTCAGCCGCCCTAAGCAAGGGATAATACGCTCGCGCAGGAGCATTTGGACACTAACCCCTCCCTCCCTCTCTCATTAAACTACCTCCCCCACCCACCTACACTAACTTGAGCGTAGTAACGGCGAGGGACGCCCTCTCAGCCATAACTACGGTGATAGTACGGACGCCCGATCGTAGATCGGGTGTTTCCGTAGTAACACCGGGCAACATCTGCTCGGCGCATTCGCAGATCAGCTTTTAAGCCGATCTTACGCTGCTGGCTGGCGTCTTAACGCCTAATTTTGTCCTGCTTTTGGGATTCTATGGAATCAAATCTATGCCAATTTTCTTCTTTGTTTCCTGTTATACCTAACTGTGGATCGATCTCATTATAACAATGAACATATTTTAGGAAAGATTCACACCTAAGTAGCAGTCACTTCGTAGGTGTGTATCTTTAGTAAAGGAACTAATAAAGGAACACATGTGCATTGTAAATATAGATTACTTCTTTTTAATGCAATAATGTCACATGAAACCGAGAGTTATGGCATGAAAAAAGTAAACTATGTTCAATAAATGGAGCCTTTAATTACTCGTGAGGGTTTAATTCTAATAGAATAGTTCTTGGCTAAAACATGTATGGAACATACAGACTAGTGTAGAAAGATAGGTTGTCTCCTGACTGGAGAATACTACCTCTCCTTCCCCTTCCTATAGAGCAGTGTTTCCCATCCCTGGTCCTCAGGAACCACTAAAAGTGCATGATTTCCAGGTCTCCTTGCTGGAGCACAGGGGTGTTCATTACTGACTGACACATTTTAAAAGTTTCACAGGTGGTACTCATTATATCACTTGTTCTGTGCGGAGGCCTGGAAAACATGGACTATTAGTAGTCCCTGAGGACCAGGGTTTGGAAACACCTATAGAGGGTATATCAATGTACATGAGGCAGTTGACAAGGGTTTAAAGGAAGGAGAACCATTTTAGGTAGAGGGAGGTGGGAAGTGGGAACCTGATTCACACTTAACAAGCTGCTGCTATTTTTGTGCGTATTTTTAGGAATGGTTCAACTGTGCATGCATAGTACCTTTACGCAATCTAAGTAGGTTTTAAGAACGGTGATCCCTTAAGAGCGATTTACAGAGCCGCTCGTAATGAGATAAGTAAGATAAGCTAGAAAAAGATAAGAAGGAAGTTAAGAAAAATGGGTGGGGGAGGCATTTAATTGGGACAGACAGGGTGCGGTTTGCCATGTACGTTCGTTCTTAAAAAGATACATACACATGGGAAGATAAGGCTGCCTTTGGTTTACTTAAGTCAGAACAACAAAAACGAGGGGGTTGCCTTGCGTATAATTACGAACCCATTCATACTTATCTCCCTTCTTAACTGTGAATCTTCTCTATCATCTTTAAGTGTTATTGGTATTCTAGCTGCATGAACAGAATATTTCTTACTAATAATGGGCCAGATCCTAAGCTAAGTACGCTAGCGTATTTACGCTAGTCGCTGACGTAATTTCACCCATTTGTATTTACTGCGCATGTACGAACAAATGGGCGGGGGCATCAATACGATACCCGTAATGGAGGGGAGGCGGAGGGAGGCATTTAAATTGGACGGTATGGGCTGGGTTTGGCCGTCACATACGTAACTTCATAACGTACTTACGCTAGGAAAAGTTAAGGTAGGGTTTGGGCAGCGTAAAACGGCCAAAGTACGTACGAGCGAGGGGAGTGCCTAGTAATTTCGCCAGCGTAAATACGCTACGTGTTCTAACGTAACTAGCCTGTAGGTCTGGATTTACCCCAATGTACTCAGAATGGAAGGGGGCATAATATGGTCCAAGTTATTATTATTATTATTATTATTATTATATATTTTCAGTTATTAGAACTTACAGATATCAGTAAACAGCAAACAACTCATATCTGACTTAGAGGTCTTTTTACAGAAATAATGTTCATGACATAATGCCTGTTTTCATGTTAAAACGGGCATTATTGCAGTAAAATGAAGTATAACATATTTACAAACCATGCATCGCCATGGAAAACAACAAGCTTATTCCAACTACCCCTTAGTGTAGCCCCGAGGCTTGAACCCAAAATCATGTTTTGAGGCTATGCAGGTTCTTTCCACATAAAGACAGTGGCGTTGGCAGAAGTCAGTACTCAGCCCCACTCACAGAACTTGCAGTTTTTCCAACCGCAACCATAACAGCAGGTGTACAACTGGGAACTGCAAACATGCTCCAATACCACAGAGGTGTTTCCTTGTGCAAGTTCATAGAGAGAACATGGAACATGGAAAAAGGAACATAGGAATGGCCTAAGCAGTCATGAAGCATCCATCTGACATTAACTTCTTTTCTAGCTTTAGCAAACAAATATGTTGGAGATATGGAGTAATGTTTACATTTCAATTAAATGCTGTACAGGGTGTGTGTAATAGGGGCATTGCGCGGAGCAAGTAAGTATCTTTTTTTCAGAATGGGTGAGCATGCCAATCGGCATACTCACCGATTCTGATTCGGAAACGCCACCACCGCCGTTATCCTGGCGCCGCCGTTACCGCAGGACCACAGGGAAAGGTGTGTTATCTCTCCAGGGTGCGGGGAAGGGAGGGTTAGGGTCAGGCTGCAGGGGAGGGAGGGTTAGGGTTAGGCTGCAGGAGAGGGAGGGTTAGGGTCAGGCTGTGGGAGATGGAGGGTGGGGTCAGGCTGCAGGGAAGGGAGAATTAAGGTCAGGCTGCGGAAGATGGTGGATTAGGGTCAGGCTGCAAGGAATGGAGGGTTAGGGTTAAAGTAATGAGAGGGGAGAGTTAGGGTTAGAATTAGGGGACTGGTTGGGATAGTTTTTTCCCTTACCTTTCGGAGCAGTGAAAGTTCGGTGCTCCGTGGATCGATTGCTATGCCTCATCGAGTCATATCGAAATAGGGCCGTTCTTTCCGCGGACCCACAACCTTTAAGTTTAATTGTTCCCTAATTCAGTGTTCGGAGGGGTGCCATTTTTCCCCATTACCCTGACACAAAATTTTTTAGCATCTTCATCACCCCAATCATTTTTGGATTAATATTTCATAAATTATTAACCCTGCATATGATAAAGATACAATATCTAAAATACCGTGTTATATATAACTGCCCTGTCAAATGATATCAAATCAGCAAATCAACAGGATGTTAGTAACATGAAGACTATTGTAGGTGAGAGGAGATTTATATTTCTTTTTTTTTGGGGGGGGGGGGGGGGGGGTTCTGCTAAGTAGTTTCAGGGTATTGGATAATGGTGCTTTCTTGGCACAAGTTATCAGGTTGAACACTGAACAGCATCCAAAGGCTGTATAGCACATCAGCTAATTAGATGAGATTGATCACTTTAAATCTGTGTCATCTCATGTACATGGTTTTTATGTCTGCACGCAAAGCCCAGAGAGATCAGTAACACAGCTTAATGGCAGATGTGTGAAGTTAGATGTTGCAGGGAGCTTGTTACAGAACAAACCTCTCGTGTCACCTCTGTCATCAAGTATTCTTCATTTCACATTTTTAGCAGAGAACAAATACATTAAAATACAAACAACATATCACAAGCTGCCACATTTATATTCCCCAATCCAAATTCATAGCACAGCGTTTGGTTAACTGCAGCTTGTTCTTTTGGCTAGCATTAACTGTAAACCAACCTGTCTGACCTGCACCTTCAAGGATCAACATTCACACATCTTGACAAGTGAAATTGTCATATATTTTTTTTATTTTAAAAAACAAGGGCTAGCTTTGTATCCATTCTGACGAAGATATGGCTTATAGGTTTTCACTACTTTACCCTATCAATTCAGTATTCTACTACAAAACTCACAGTTTTGGTCATTGAACACTAAAGGCTTAGTCTGTCTGCATTTGAGAGCCATATTTTTAACATAAAGAATGAGGCAGATGCTAAAATGTGAGTTTCCTTTTATCGATTTTGAAACTTTATTTCTAGATAAAAAAAAATAATAATAATCTTACATGTAGTTGGTGGGAAGCATTATGAACTCTTTATTGCGTATAGGATTTATGATCAAGGTCTCACCTACAAGTATCCCTGAGCGACAGCAGAATTACAGAAATGCATGAGAACTTTTACAAATGGCTCTACTGCCATCTAGTGACCAATTGTTAAAAACTGTTCAATAAAATGCTATGTATAACAGCCTTTCCATCTGTATCTTACTTTACATTCCAATTTATTTAGGCAGCCCTCGTTTTTTAGATCTTCCTCCCAATTTAATTTTACTTAAATTAATTAATTAAGTCATTGCAACAACTTAACAGAAAAAAAAGTTCCCCGATGAGTAAATTACCCAGGCCCCCGGCAATGAGGTTGTATCTATAACCACAAAAATGCCTTCTTCTTTTTCTTTTCAGTCAGATTTCATGAAGGCAAGCTGTATTAAGTTTTTTTTTTTAAATTACAAAGGGTTTTCTATATCGCTCTTTTATGCAATCAGCACTTTACTGCCCAAAGAGATTTGATGCAGTGTCTCTCAGCCTACTCCTCAGGGGACATGAGCCAGACAGTATTTTAGGAATATTTAATGAATTACTGAGGACACATGTACTCAATTATGTTATAAATGCATGAGCAGCTGGTCATTGGCAAAATGACTTGATTAGAGAACTAGAAAAAAATGCATTTTAGAACAAAATACATTAATCGAGCAACAGAGTTGAATATTTTAGAATTAATGTAAAAAAAACAAAGAAGTGCTTGTGCAATAGATAAGTGTTATCCTTCCTTTCCTGAACATTATATTTCAAGTAGAGTCAGAATTGTATAGTAATTATATAACCTAGAAATTGTAAGGTTAAGTCTACAATTTGTGAGGTATTGCATGTTGTTCATAAGCCAGACTTAGGGACGTATGCAGACTCTCGGACGTATAACATATACGTCCGTATGTGTGGTCTTTACCACATATACGCAATCTACGTATGGAAAAGATACGTAGATTACGTTATAAATTTACTGCGCATGCGCAGTAGTCAGTAGTAGTAGTTAGAGCACTATTTCACATCATGAATATCTTCATACAGGAAAATTTTTTAACTCATGGTTAAGTTATGCTATCCCCCACCTACCTACACTAACATTTGCGTAGTAACGGCGAGGGACGCCCCCTCAGCCGTTACTACGCTGATACTACGGACGCCCGATCCTAAATCGGGTGTTTCCGTAGTAACGCTGGCCAACATCTGGCCGGCGCATGCGCAGATAGGCTGTTCGGCCGATCTTACGCTTACGCCCGGCGTATTACCGCCGGGCAGCGTAGGTCTGGATCAGGCCCTATGAGTTGTTTTCTTTATTTTTAAAACATCTATATGCCCCAAACAGGGTCAGAGACTGCTATTAGGGCTAGTGCTATATGAGCTTTTAGTTATTTTTTATATTTTTGTATAGGCAGCTGAATATATATAAATTTTATTTTTATGAATTGTTGTGTGTATTTATCTGGTACCAGATGTATTACTAAATTTAATCTGTCTGGTTTAAATATCAATTTAACCTGACAGCGCTGGTTATTTCTTTTTCTGCTTACAGCTTAACTGCTACACATGCATGCTATTGAAAGAACACTGCTGCATGTGCTTCTGGATTGTCCGTTACCCGCCTCACTGACTGATATAGTTGCCACATTTTTGGATACAAACACACTTGTTCTCGTTAATATGCTTGTGTAAAGTGAATGTATATTACATGTATATGTATACACACTTATATCCCAGTCCCTGTGCAAGATAATGAGGCAAGGAATTATGATAGCTACAAAAGATTACTGTAAATCTACGGAAAAGCACCCCTGATAAAAAATAAAAAAGTAGCTTAGGTCTAGAGCGCTATTAACTATATAGGTCTTCTGCCTAAAGACCAGTCAAAACAATCCAAAACTACGCCTGCTGTTTAAAGTAAAAATTAAACAATTGAACACATTACTTGAATATAAAAATTCAACAATTTATTAATAACACACCATATAACTCATAATTAAAAAGACCTAATAGCATATTATTAAATCAATCACAACTTTAATTAAAATAAAGCACCTTTTAGTTCCATGCAGTAGCACCAGGTAGACACAGCTCCAGCCTGCCCTGGAGTCAGAACATAATCATGATCAACAGGACTATATCAGGACAGCAGAATGTAGAGTCTTGCAGTTGACATAGCAGGAGATAATGAATGACATTGAAAACATTTAGGTAACCTGTTGCTCTAGAGTTACTTTCAGATGACAGTATGTAGTATTCTTTGTATCACAGAGTAAATGATGGCAGCACACACCAGAAGCAACTATAAACTTTACTGATTCGACAGCTGTTTTCTGTGACCACGAGGTTGTGTGATCAACTTTAGTCAGTGTCATTAAAGATGCCAGCTGTTCCCTATTTGCTGGAACAGTCTGTTCTTGCCAATACCCCTGCACTTCAATAAAGAGCAAGAGAACAATAGAATTTCTATTGTTTTGGATGTAGAATGTCATGCACATAAAATGGACAGAAGTTCACTTTTTTACTCCCTGTGCTGTTTCATATAGGTCTTGCTGAGCAATTGTATTAATAAATCAATGCCCATATGTTGCATTCCAGGGATAACAGTGGACGGGCTCCAGACTTCCAACAATCACCCTATTTCCATGCTATCAGATGGTAAATAGACTGATTTAGAGCAGGGTTGCCGACTTTCTAAAGCTTCCCTTTGGGTTCATAGATTGAACATTAGGGTCTATTTACAAACTTCATATTTATGCGATAATGCCCATTTTCATGTGATGCATGAAAATGGGCATTATCATATGGGCATTATCATATGAAAATAAAGTTTTTAATATTTACAAACAATGGATCGTAACTATTGGGGGTCTCCACAGGCCCGTTCTTTTCAGTCGGCGGTTTGTAATATTTATTAAATGCTGGAGCAGAGTTTTACACTTCGCCCCCAGCTTAACATCTCAGGATGGCATTAGTGCAGTTATCCCAGCAATGTCCCCATATTCCCCCCCTAGTCCTCCCCCTAAAAAACGTACCTCTCTGGAAGACACATCTGACTCTGAAGATATCAGAGTCCTGATATGAAGATACTGCGCATGCACAGTGTTTTTCATACCGGGACTTGAAATTTTCAAAGTCCCGCATAGGAGTCTCTGCGCATGCGCAGGACTTCATTCATACAAAGTATTAATAAAGTCTCCTGCGATAAGCCCAGAGATCATCGCGGGACCTCGCAGAGCAGGTAAGTTTTGGTAAATTTAATGGAAGCTGCCAGCTGCGAGCCGAAGTGAGCTTGGAACAGCTTCGTTCATTAAAAAATGAAGCTGAAAGTAAATAGATCCCATAGATTGCTGTAAAAGGGCGGGGCTTAATGACGTGATTTATGCAAACCACATCATTAAGCCTCGATCCCTGCCAATCATTCATGTAATACCCCTTGACATCATCAAGCCCCACCCATCCCTAGTAACTCTAGGGATTACATCAGATATTAATAGCTGCTCGGGGCTTGCGGGAGCTTTGCTGGCTCTCCCGGGATACCAGGAGAACTGCCTAAATTTCAGGAGTCTCCCGGATATTCCATGAGAGTCAGCAACCCTGATTTAGAGTCATGCACAAGCATTAGTTTCAGCACAATGCACGTGATTGAGACTTCTAACATATGATACTACTGACAGAGGGGGATGAGGTGCACTCACAAGTGGGTGGGTCAGTAGTGTCAGAACGAGTAAGGTAAGCTATTGGTGTCAGAAGTCTGTGTGCCAAGCACAAATGTGTGGATTCAGCAAGGATCTGTTAGTGGATCATTGCACATGATATAATCTACTTTCTCTCCTATCCACATAACCCACTTTACAGCTAACAGTCATGTGAAAGAGAAGTGTATTCAGTGCATTTGTTATGCTGGCAGGAAGGTGTGCCACTTTGTCTGGTGTCCTAGCCATGTGATTGTTGTAGGAATCTTATAGGTATCTACTATAGGGAATGTGTCTCTTCAAACGATGTTTCATTTTATCAAAGAGAAGATTGTTAATAGGTATGATTATTACACTAATGTTATTTAACTAAACCAGAACATCACTAAAACAGGGAGACAGCTATTCAAAAAACAGAGACTAGAAATCTGTCATAGACAAGACATCCCTTTGTGTTAATTATACATTTTTTTAGCATGTCATAGAAGACAATGGTGATGGTAATCCAATGTAACAGCATAAACATTTGTTCTTGATACAGCTTGTAAATGCAATACAAGAGGCATAACACATTAACGAACATACATGCATTCAGGGCCGCTCCAGGAAATTTTGTGGCCCGTGACACATTTATGGAGCTTCGCTCCCACCGTGATGTTACATATAGGTGGAGCTCCACAGCCCTGCATTCATACTGGATCGATTTCTTCACTTTATTGTATTTTTGAGATATTTTTATATTTATAATGTATTTTGTTATGTACTATGCCTGCCCTGTATGTCTGTACTGTATTTTGTATTTTGCCTTGTGGCACCTTATAAATAAACAATAATAATAATAATAATAATAAAATAATAACTTTGGGAATATATGTATTTTGCCAGGCAGATAAGATTTGGGAAATGGGGAATGACTGGTTGATAGATAGATAGATAGATAGATAGATAGATAGATAGATAGATAGATAGATAGATAGAGATAGATAGATAGATAGATAGATAGATAGATAGATAGATAAATCTAGATAGATTCCATGGAAGAAGCTGCTGCGGTATGTTGACCATTTTCTCCTGGTCAAACAGCTGTGGTTCTTGTAATGGACATAGCAATGGCAGATGGGATGTCTGTGGGTATAAGTATTGCTTTTCCCATGGTAGTGTGGTAAGGGGGATAATTACTGGGGGTTTGTGTTAGTGACGCATAATAAGTGGAAGATTTATATCTTCCTGGTGAAGAACCCTTACACAGCAGCCTATTTATCTACCTAAATCCAGTCCTGGGGCAAGATATACTAAGGGGCGAGTTTGAGATTGTTTGTATTTACCGGCGATTTTAAACTTGCCGTATTTGTTCATGTAAACTCACACCAAACTCGCCGGAGATGATGGCTTTTGAAACTCGCCGAGGTTCAACTCGCTCTGGGGAGTTTTGACATTCAGAAGATACAAATCGCTGGATTTACTAAGGGACGAGTTTGAAACTCGCTGGAGATTGGCCAAAACTCGCCAGAGAAAATAGAGGTGGTTGTAAGTAGGGAGTTTGATGAAATCGCTGGCAATTGCTCAGTAAGTCATCACTATGCCTTTAAAAATGACTTCACAAGGGCTAGCAGTCGATGCGTATTGTTAATTAATGTACAATGGCATTTTGTAGCAACCTGCTGCATACATCTTTTTTAAGATAACTGTATTAAAAAAATCTAATTATAATGTGTTAAACTTAATAAAATAATACAAAAACACAAACAAGTAATGTAACATATAAAAACGCTACAAAGTGTTAAAAGGGGGCTTACATTAAGTTTTGGATCATTGAGAGGTTCATCTAACCACTTCTAAATGTAAATACTCCAATCAGGAAAGTGACCAACATTTATATAATGTATATGATGTGAACTCTGACTAGTTCAAACAGTGGCGAGTTTAATGCAAACACCGGCGAGTTCCATGCAAACTATGGCGAGTTTACTGGGAAGCTTTTTTCAGCACTTTAACATTATTGTAATACAAGTTGCTGCCCAACTCCGGCGAGTTTCACACAAACGTCATTTATAATAACACACATCGCCATAGTTTCAAACTCGCTAGTGATACTCACCCCTTAAAAAAAAACTTGCCGTTCAACTACAGCGATGTGTGGCGATTTTTACTGAGTTAACTTGCCCCTTAGTAAATCTGGCCCCTGGCCTCTGCCAGTAAAGAGTATAAAGTCAGAGAAAGTATATTGAACCAGTTCCAACAATCTTTTTTATTCATTTT
The DNA here is from genome assembly GCA_011038615.1 of Limnodynastes dumerilii. Taxonomy (NCBI): domain Eukaryota; kingdom Metazoa; phylum Chordata; class Amphibia; order Anura; family Limnodynastidae; genus Limnodynastes; species Limnodynastes dumerilii. The sequence goes on from WWET01002152.1 coordinate 118,918, forward strand.
AACAAAAGTCTATGGTGGGGAGGGGGCAGCCTCTCCTACCGTCTACCAAGCTTTCTAAATATATTTCCAGTGACCGGTACTGGGTCTGTTTTGGGAACGCAGAACCACATGGGAGAAATATATCTGACAAGTTCATACACAATTCTGATAGATGGTTTCTAGATCATAAATCCACTTTGCTGTTGCAGTTATCTGCCACAAGCAATCAGCTAGATATATAAGTGGCTTTCATTGAAGTAACAAACTGCGATCAATGATAGCAACAATAGTGAGCTGCATCTTAGGGACTTTTTGCAATCTCTTGAGTATTAAGGTCTAAGACAAGTAGTCTGTGGGTATTTAGACATCCCTGTTAACAGATGCTGTTAACATCATCATTATTGCTGTGTCTTCCCATGTTCAGCGTAACCACAATCCTCATATGGATACAGGATGCATTTTCAGGAAAGAGGCAGCATCTGACTTGTTCCCATCTCTCCAGGTTTTGCTTGTTTTGTGTTTTTCAAGCAGCTAGCAGGGTTGTACTGAATTTCACAGCAAACAGCAGTGGGTGGACAGCTGATAAGGATTACAGCCAAGGCTGAAGCAGAAGGTCATATCACCCTCTTCTGTCTCCCATTTTCGCAGAGATTAATTGTTATGCTTGCAAGTGGTTCACACAAGCAACTGTCTATTATTTCACGGGGGACACGGCTGCAAGGAAACTACATTCAAGCTTCTTGCTGATTCTGTATCACCAAACCCCTCATCTCCATTACCTGAACAGGCACTTTCTGAAGGCAAAGGGACAGCAAAGGGCAGAACATCATTGAATTTACTTAAATAAATATATTTAATAAAACGGTTATTCTATAACTCCTGTTTGCTTATTGAGACATAGAGTACATTTGTTACACTGAATATGTGTACCAATTCCTGACAAGTCACAAGAGTCTGTAACAGAAGGCTTGGAGCATGTAGAGAGCTTACTGCTTAGGGAAAAGAGCATAACAAAGCAGTAAACACATGAAACTGCCCCTTCTATTTCCAGTAGACATATAACGAAAAGTAAACAAGTTAAACAGGGGAGTACAGGGAGCTGAGCAGAAATATGATTGTCAATAATGTATTCGGGAAGAAACAATTGCCTATTGAAATGTAATTGTCTGCTGTTTCTTGGTTTTCTAGAGGTCAATGTATAGACAGTATGGTATGGATTTTCATAAATCTGCACTTAAAAGAATTTTATTTATGTACTGTAGAGATCACATTAACGGTCACAGTAACCAGCAACAAAGCATTAAGGGTAGAATACTATAGCAAACACATAACAGATATCTGATTAGACATCTCGCGTCAGATGACACATCCTGTAAAGGAAATGTATTAAGTAAAAGTTTTATTTAAATCATATTAAAGATGAGTGGATCGGATTTCTTCACAGAACAACAAGTTTGGAGATTTTGGGCCTGATTCACAGAAGCGCATGATATAATACATGCGCTTGTATCCGCACCTAAGTTTATTGTCCCTCCCCAGTTTTTCCCGTTGCTAAAGGCACTTAAGAGTGCTATAGAGATACCTTACGTGCCTGTGTGTAAAAAACATTTGCACAGAGATCCCTTCCCCACGCCCTCACCAGCTTATTGAAATACCTCCACCAACCCACTCTTCTTTAAAAAACCACAAGATTTTTCCAGAGGTCAATGTATAGACAGTATGGTTTTCATAAATCTGCACTTAAAATAAATTTTATTTATGCAGAGTAGAGATCACCAAATTTTTTACTGGGGAGCTAATAGAAAGGGGTAGGGGTAAAGAGAGGGGGAGGGAGAGATATGCTTCATCTTTCCAAAGTACAGCGCATTGCCAGGTTTCATTTTTAAAACTTTCTAAATTTACCAATCAATGTAACAATGTACACACTCCCTGCCAGCTTCCAACAATTATGCATCTACTTCAGGGCTGCTGACTCTCCCGGAATATCCTGGAGACTCCCGAAATTTGGGCAGTTCTCCCAGTATGCCGGGAGAGCTGTCAAATCTCCCGCAAGTCCCGACTCCCTATTAAACTCTATTGTAATCCCTAGAGTTACTAGGGATGGGCGGGACTTGATGATGTCCTCAAGCTCTGTCCACCCCCTAGAACACTAGAGATCACAATAGTGATTGACAGGGACGGGGCTTAATGAAGTTATTTGCATAAATCACGCCTTTAAGCTCTGCCCCTTGCAGGCATCAATGGCTTCCCTCCGGGATCTCCCAGAGGGATGCCTTAAAAAGTCAGCAAGCCTGATCTACTTCCTGCAATAAGGACACCTTTGTAGGCATGAAAATAAAAAATCTTTAAAACAGAGGGTCAGTGTATATGCAGGGATCTTCATGCTCATCAGGACTTGAAATCATTGGTAATATTGTTTCATTAATCTTGTGAAATTAGATTTAGGACCATCATTACTAAGCTGTGGGAAAGGAAAAGTGGAGATGTTGCCCATAGCTGTGCTCACAAGTGGGAGTGACTCGGTATTATAATGTACTGCTCTGCTCTGATAGGCTAAGGCTATCCAGGGGAGTGATTATTGGAGCAGTCACATGAATACGTTGTATATATGTCCCTAGATCTGCAGATCCACATGAATCCTATGATACAAATGCAAGCTACTCATAAGGTAGGATGAATGGCCGTATTCAGAGATCCATATTTAGATCGGTCCGCAAATATACGCACGGACAGAGCAAGGAACACCCACCAAAACCCCAGTCACTCCCCTTGTTAATCCGCGCTCTCTGAGACTTCCGCCTCCATAGACCAGCTGTAACTTTTTTTTCCGTGGCATATCTGAACAGATGTATCCACGTGCGATTCACAGGTCCGTCCATAAGGCACTTCCATGCGTATCATCAACATCAATTGCGTAAATAAAGTTACGTGCACGCGTAGTTGAAGCGTACCTAACAATACGCATGGAACTGGCCGGGAAAACGGATCTCTGAATACGGCCCGAAGTCCATAACTTCAGGGCAATGAGTTCAATTAGGCTCAAACATGTCATTCAGCGTTGTCTTGGTAAGTGATAATGGTCCTTGTGGTGCGGTAAAGCAGGTTAGTGTGGGCCCTTAATGCGCGCTGTAAAGAACTTGTAGAGGTTCTCTTGCTGTTAGTTTGTTGGTTTCAGATTTTCTCTGAATACTAACACATAAAATCGAGGTCTGTTTTGTGTTCTTACGCTGTCACTGAGTGGATGTGTAAATCACTTGTAATTCTGACACAAACTGCTGGCTGAACTGAATCATGCTATGCCGTTGATTAAGCTGTGGGCAGGACAACAACCTACTTCTGAGTTACTGAATGTACTCTGGTAATTTTTCAGGAGAGTACTGTAAGGCTAACAGCCTGGCATCACTTTACAGAAATGCAAATAACATTGAATACAATTCTTATCGGTAGTTATCTGTGTGTTTCATAGCAGAAATATACTCCTGATCTCACAGCCAGTTCTGAACTGTTCATTCTCCCTGCTGCAGGTTGATAGATATTCCCTCCTGACCTCTGTGAAAGCCAGCAATAGGTAAAATATGACTGGCACATCACGATGTGCGTGTGTCAGGGGTAGCTTTGAAGCAGAAATAGAACGTTTTGTTGGCTTTTTAAGGTGGTAAGAAGTAAATTTCTCAGTGAATTGGCGAGCTACAGAACAAGCACAGTAGTAAATATCCATATTTTATTGTGTGACACCACGTTACTCATACTTATTTATTTGCTTTTATATACACTTATCAGACAAGATAGAAGGTGATGCACAGCACAGAATTTTTTAAACAAATCTCTGCCATATGTAGGTACAGGTGCAGTCCCCATTCTTCATTCAGAAGTACCAATTTGATTCTAAGAACGGGGCATGATCGCAGTGCTTCCTAATATCAATGGACCTGATTCAGATTTGTACGACTTACGTACACGCGCAAATCTAAAAGTAAGCATGGAGAAGGGGAGCGCACACCCCTGTCACTCCACTCCTTCTTACAGATTACTGGACATTTTAGTGTACAGGGTCCTGATCCTGAACTACGCCGATGCGTTCACTTACCTCGACACTCCCCCTGTGCGGGCGTATTGCCCCTTCCTTACGCCGGCTGAAGGCTACCCTAATTTTAGCTGGCGTAAGGGAGGGGCCATACGCTCGCACAGGAGCGTATGGCCGCCTAGAACCACCCACCCACCCTCATTAAACTACCTCCCCCCGCCCACCTACACTAACCTGAACGTAGGGACGCTGGGGGACGTCCCCTCCAGCATCCTTTTAAACATCAGACCCATCACCTCTTTAATAAAAAGCAGGCCCCCTTCCTCATTAAGTCAGGCCCCAAGGATATGATCATGAGTTCCATTAACACTGTGTGCCAAGCTACTCCTCTTGCTCGCAAGCCCTTCCATGAGCAGACTCCTGCCTTAACTTTTCAGATGCATCCTCGCTTAAAATAGTGAGGCATTTGATGTCTACATAAGGCATAGAACGCCCTTGTTGTAAAATTTAAATACACACCCCTCCCACTGACACCTTCACCCACCCCGTTGTAAACATCAAGGATACAAAAATGGTATGGAATTTTGGATCCAAATCGGGATTGTGATGACTGGGCATATGTGTACCTGTGTTTTTAAATGTTTGCAACTGTAAAGCAACCATTTTGTGTAAGTCTGGATTTGGTCCCAGATGTCTTACCTGTTCAGTACTGCAGCTTCTAGTGTATGCTTCTTCTTCTTTCATTGTGATGGTTTATGACTCTAGCCATCCACCAATCAGTGCGATGACACCACCAACCACACTGATTGTTGAATAACCATCTACCAATCAACATGCTGATTGCCTGAAAACACCAGGAATGGCATCTATCATATTCTAGTCAGCCATTCTAACTGTGTAATAATCTGCAGTCATAGCGGTTGAGAGAATTAAGGATCGATATTACCAATGTTGTAAAATTGGTCACAAAACATTGTTTATTACTAAACTCACTTCTTCATGAAAACCTACCCCTCTTCTATCTAACCTTACCCCTGCCCTCCTCTACTCCCTTCCAGCTTTAGTAGCATGCCTTCCCCTCCTCGCCTTCCCATTAGATTGTAAGTTCTCGCTATCAAGACCCTCTATGTTTTGTTCTCTCCATCCTCTCTCATCTCTGACAATATCTTGGTTTCAATATTAGAATTGTATTGTATAATTGTCTTGTTATTGTCTTCACTTCGTAATACTCAGCCTCTAATATATATGTTTATCCCATGTTATTTGTACAGTGCTAGGGACCTTTTGTGGCTCCCTATAAAAAAATAATGATATTATTAATAATATTGGACTGGACACAGACCCCTGTATGCTTTCCATGCGTGCAGGGGACTGTAATTACGCAAGACAGAGGTGTACACCCCACCACTCCCCTCTGTCGTGCAGGCTTTATGGCAGCTTACGCTGCACTTACGCTTACGCTGCATTAAGTCAAACGAGCCCCCTCCCACACTGTACACTTACCATGCTTCCCCCCCGCCCACTTTAGCGGGCGGAAGGGAAGCACAGCCCATTTCCTCGGAAATAGGCTTGGACGGAACAAAGTTACTATAGTAACCCTAGTGTAACATCTGGAGGTGCATGCGCCCTCCAGATAAGTCAGGTGACTTACGCACCTTGCGGGCGTAAGTCACCTGACGTTACTAAATCTGAATCCGGCCTCGGGTCATGAAATAAGCCAAATTATTGATGGGGACCACTGAAGCCGCTCAATAAACCAAAAACACCTCCATAAATTGAGATGTTAAGCTGCATGCTTAGCTATAAAAACAAAAGAAGCAGGACAAAACACAATTTACTTTGGCGATGGTTCTCCCACTGAGTCAAGGTGCATGCCTAAACACACACTGGAAGTGAGAATATGTTTCTGATGAGACAGAAAATGATGAAATGAAAGTTTCAAAAATGGCAAATATCAAAAAGTCTATGTGGTCTTCAGTGTGTCTAGAAATGTGCGTAAGTGTATTATTATTATTATTATTATTATTATTATTATACTATAATAAATGTTTTTTTTAATATAAATGCTCGTGTTAGCACCCGAATAAAAACCATATATCTGTAAAACACACAGACATAGTATTCCACCAACATCCATATATTATGGCAAAAAACAAATAAATTATAAAAATTTTATTCCATTTTTTTAATTAAAACAAATTCAAAAAAATTGTGATTGGTCAGTAGCAAACACCCAGTAGCAAACAACACAGTTAAGCGCAAAGATTCTAAAATATTCATGAATTTATTTTACTCATTCATAAAATAAAATAAAAAAGTGCTCGACTGATTTTTTTGTAAATATCACATTCAAAGGAAGATATTTCAGAAATAAATATAGGATAAGTACCATACAGTCTCTGACATCTAAAACCAGAAACATACTATTATATATAAGCCACATATGAGTATTTTCTTTTTACGTATGTCAAGGGATTATTATGTAACTATTTTCCTCATTGTCAACAGAAGAACACAAGGATCATTCTATTGTTGTATAAATAAATCTTGAGCTGTCCCTACTCTACACAAATTGAATCCAGTATATTTGCAACTTGGGCCTAGTAGAAAATCTCCAGCATCGAAATGAGGAAGTGTATCATCTCATATAACAAATAATAGAGGTAGATTTATGGCGTGACGAGCAGAGGTATTTTGTCACAAAATGCACAGAGCTCAATTCAATCTTCCTCTGCTTGAAAGTAATTTCTTCATGATTGTTGCTGTGAAGGGGGTTGGCCCATAGCAAAAATAAACAGAGATAAAGTATTGGTAACATAATATGTTTATACAGTATAGTAGTTCCCCATATATTTCATGTAGATAAAAGTGTTCCTATTGGAAATTCCCCATATATTTTTCAGATTCTAACCTTTAATGTTATCATTTCAGGATTTGCATTCATTATAAAGTATACATCAGTACACATAATAAATTATCAGTGATTGATGCCTTCCCCACACCACACAACACACATACGAAATAATGACATTGACAACTGTATGGGATTGACTATATTGTTTTTTTAGGTGGAGACAGAAAGCACTGATAGCAGGGGGGTGTTCAACATCTGCAACCTTAAATAGACGACATTTGTCATCAACAAGGCATCGCACAAACCTACCAGCCAACCCCCCAGACACACCTCCACGTTGCACACCTCCAAAAAACAGCCGAGGCAGACCAGGACCCCACCATGGGACAGGCAACCCAGTAACAAGTAAGAGGGTTTGCCTTTGATAAAACACATCATTCAAGATACCCCCCTGCACTGGACTCTTTGGTGACACCCCCATCTCTACCATCAAAACCTATGCCTCGTCTGCCGAAAAAACGTATTAAAGAAAATACAACCTGGCACGATGAGAGGGAAGGAAAATTATAATAAAAGAGGCAGGACACAGCTTAAAAAGTAACATTTATGGCCATTGTTGCCAGACCTAGCGCCACCCAAGCCCACACTTCATATGAGCTACCCTGGGCACTAGAGATGAGCACCGAGCCCCGTGTTTTGGTTTTGGTTCAAAATTTTCGTCGTGTTTTGGTTTTGGTTTTGTCAAAAAAATGAAATGTTTTGGTTTTTGATCTGTATTTTATTTAAAATTGCTAAAAAAAAATGCTAAAATCAAGTAATCTTTTATGTATTTTTGCTTCTAAAGCATTATTAATACGAATAACATTAATTTCCAGTCATATCAAGTCAAATTGGAACACCTCACAGCTCACAAGATTGAGGTTGGTTGGTACATGCTCCCATATATTGTCTAGTATCCCACTCTCAACTTTGTGACATTTGTCAAATGTATTCTCATTTAGTGATATTGTTATATAACATATGAAAGGACAATATCTATGGCCTCTTCCACAGTAAATATATATATAAATTCTAAAGTTTGTAAAATGTGTTAAAAAAAACAATTGTATAAAGAGAAAAAAGTGTGAACAGGACTTGCTACAGGGTGAGGAATATAGAAGCTGCTATTAACCAGTATATTCCTATTACTTTATAGCAGAATAAGGGCCAGTTTTACTAAGCTGCGGGTTTGGAAGAGTGGAAATGTTGCCCATAGCAACCAATCAGATTTTAGCTGAAATTCTCTAGTATGTAAAAAGAAAGTGAGAGCTAGAATCTGCTTTGTTGCTATAGGCAACATCTCCACTTTTCCAAACCTGTAGTAAATCTGGCCCTAAGGGTTAATGGTTCCTCCTCACTTGTATGAGTGGTAGAATAGTGGCTGCCGCCTTGTCACCCTGTTGGGTGATCACCCCTGCGGCCTTGTTACCCTATTGGTTCATCACCCTTGCCTATGTGCATGACTACTGTCTGTATATGACCCTGATGTATACATGGACCCCTCACACTGTCACTCCATGTAAAACATTTGGGGAAACTTGCTACCTTGTTATGGTAACTGCCCTGTGGTGGGATTTCTCTTCTATGTCTGTCTAGCCAACAAGCCAGTGAAGCCACACCCCCTTTTACAGCACCCGCACAGATACACCCCTGTTTTCTTTCTTTTTTATTAAATAATCATTTTGGGGGTGTTTTTGTGCCACCAGAATCCCCCCATGGGTGGCCCACTGGCAGTCTAGCTGTGAACTTTCTTACCTTGTGTGTAGCTCCAGCAATGGCATGTGAGGACTGTTTCTTCAGCAGGGCTGCAGGGGAGCTGCTAATAGGGTGGACTGGATTAAAGGTGAGTGCAGAAGGGATTGTTGCCCCATAGCAACTGCACCCCTAGCATCCACTATAGTTGCACCCCTGATATCAATCATCCCAGGCATTCTGTTCAGTTTTTCTATTCATCTCAATAAAGTTGTAGTTGTTTAACAAAAATAAAGTCTCCACAAGCCTGTATGTTCAGCCCTCCATGATTGGCTGATCACAGTCATGTGATACTTCCTGTCAGAGACATGAAGCAGAAAATATAAGACTCGAAAGATCCGAATTTTTTGTGAAAATGGTGTTTTGCCTCGATTACAGGCATGGCTGGGTTTGACTCAGAACCAAAGCACTCTACTGGGCACACAGCAGCTAAATACATTGCGGCTACGTGCCCAAATGCTTTGCACAAGTGCAGGTTTGTACAGTGTCACGCTGGGCCTGATCCAGACCTACGCTTGAGAGCGGAGTGAATTACCGCTCCAGCGTAAAAACTTTCACTCCCACGACACTCCCCTTAACTTCTTTTCAGTACGCCCGCCGATCCCTACCCTAACTTTTCCATGTGTTCGTACGTATTTTCGTAGCGACACGCTGTTCGTAGCTGCCTAAGCACGCCCATACTGTACAGTTAAAATGGCTCCCCCGCCTACATTCCTTAACTCCAGCGTCTGTACTAACTTCGTACTATAAACACGCCCCGTCATCGGAAAATACGCAAACAATTACGGATGCCCGAATCGCTGCTATGAAAAGGTCTTTGGTACGACCGGAAGTTGTCACTATGCACATGCGCGGTGCGTTTTGTTATGGCGATTTTACGCTTACGATCAGCGTTAGATCGCCTGCAAGCGTAGGTCTGGATCATTTATTTTATGTATTTGGAGGATGTGGTCCATTCCATTGTACAAGGCATATTGGGGTAGATCCAGAACTATGTCTGCCGTACGTTTATTCGCGTAGCGAATTTTCGTGTGCGTACCTTCTATACACTCCCCTAGGCACACCCCTTGAACATACTTATTTGGTCAAGATGCGCTTTCCAAACCCTACCTTAACTTTTGCCAACGTAACACGATGTGATCCGCTCACGTACATATAGGCAACACGTATTTACGCAGCTAAGCACGCCCATACTGTACACTTTAAATACAAACCCCCACCTACATAACATATTTCAGACATACTTTGGCCAAACATAAAATTGGCACGCCCACACGTAAGTATTTACGTGACACATACGTGAATGGCCCATACGTTCACATTTACGCTACGTTAGGAAGCGTATTTTCTATGGTTCGCATGCGCAGTACTTACTTTAAGGCGATTTTACGTCTCCGCCACGCGTAAATTCGCTCACAAGCTACTTTAAGGTTACGTCTCCGCCACGCGTAAATTCGCTCACAAGCGTTGTTCTGGATCTGGCCCATTATCATTATTCTATTGAAATAAAAATAATTACTGATTTAAAGCCAAATTTTTCCTAGCCAGTCACTCACTAATAGTGTCATATGCTGTCACACACACAATATATCCATCTGTAGCAATCTTTTTTTGTGTCAATAAAATGAAATCCATAATGGATTATGCAGAACAGGAGCTTCCCATTACTATTACTCTCAGTAATAGGCACTTCCATTTGTAGAGAGTTCACTTGTTTATCCAAATCTGTAAAATTATATGTCACAACAAGCAGCCAGGACCAAGGAGAGATCCCTGCACAATCTCCACTAGCGATACCTCATCATCATTCTCATTAGCGATTAGGGGTAGTCCAGCATCCATTTTTCTAGGAAGAGCTCACTTACTTAAGGAATCCATGAGCAAAAGGGCTGCTACTGTTGCTGCTGGAGGTGAATGTTCATCACAGGGAATAAAGAAGACTCACTGTTTCAAATGATAATTGTCTGTGGAACAAGCCTTTGCTAGAGGAAACAAGTATGACAGCTGCCAACCTGTTGCGAAGCGCATCACTGAAGCCATTTTTGTCTACAAAAATGGGCTTTAGGCTAACTAATCTAAATAGTGTTAAAATTTATATTGACTGGAAATAAATGTTTTCTCTAGTCGTGAATGCAAGCGTCTCTGTAAGATTGTGAATGCCCCAAAAATAATAGAAAACAATATTTATATAAACATTATTTATATTTATATTTTTTATGAAAAACATGAAAAAATGTATTTCTCTTATTGTATGTAGAAGTGATTCAACACATAATATAAAAACAAATACGGATACTTCCTGACACTGCAGTTATTCTAACAGAAGGGTCTGAAATATATCACAGACGTTGAATCTTCTCTACTTAGGCATGACCTGTGCTTTTACAGCTGTATCTGGCCACACCCTTACAGTACAGTACATTGACCTTCACCCCTTCCCTTCCACCAGACACCCTTCAGAGCATGAGCCGACGCAGCTTGAATTGTGCTCTTATCTGAATCTGATCTAATCGGATGGGAAAGTGTGTTCTTCAGTTATGAGCATGCACAGTAGAAATCAAGCAGGAAAATCTGACGTATGCTCACCTCTAGATGATGCCCTCAGTGTGCAGCACCACATATATCTTAGAGAACATGGCTCCATGTTATATGCTAATACCTTGTGATAAAATATTGCATGACCAACGAGGCATGCTAGCATGTGATACCTTGTAACAAGATGATGGCTGCTCTGCCTTAATTATATTTGGCTAGATCATGATAAAGTTCCTTTATTTTTTTTATTTTTTTTCAGCAAGCCTTACAGCAGTATTTTGCTTCTCCAACACTTTTGGATGCCATTGAGATCATGTAAAAACCCTGGAAGCAGCAGGGTTTCTATCTCTAAGCTGCAGGTGATAACTTAATTACTTCTTTCAAGTAGAATCATGTTCCTGCTCTTCCTTGCTGCTTCATTGATAATATTTCTGTAATGGTTAGTGGTCCTGTTTGTAACTATTCGTATGTCATCTCACCTATAGGTGGAAAACACATTTATCTGTGAACCACACTCCAGGATTGTTCTTTGCTGTATTCTGTTACCTGAAATACTCCTGGCAATTAACTTTGAACCACAGCCATGGATTGTCCTTTGCTATATCCTGTTATTGGATTACTATTACTTGTCCAACGCTGGTCTCCAGCAGCCCTATAGCTTCTTAACCTTTGGTTTGTGTCAATAAGGTCCTTTTTATTTCCCTATAGAACTTGCCTCTGTGCTCTAATTGTTATCACCTCTGAGCTTTTGACAGATAGGTAAAAAGAAAACAATTTTTTTTCTTATGGATGTGGGGGTTTTTCATTGAAAACACACTTTTGTCAGTTGCTACAACTACATGTTCATTAGCATATGTTAATTTGCATACAACATAACTCGGTCAGAAATAGTTTTGGTAACTTGCATTTGTAAAACTTGAACTTTTACTAAAACAAATGATCGATATTTGTGCCCTTTCCTGATCAAAGCAATTTTATATTTGAGGATGTACAGGTTTCATCATTTGTGTTTAGCACCCCAAGCTAATTTAATATTGTTTTATCTAAAGAGAATTCTTTTTTCTTTTAGCCGCATATTGGAAGTGTTTTATGTTATAGTCTATGAATACAAACAAATAACTTCAAAAACAAAACTGTTTTGATAAGTTACTAAACTAGTGAACCTTCTAATATTTCAAACAAATGTGAATGTGATCACTTTAGAAATGTGGATTTTGAACAAATTGACTGCTTAGTTATGATGTTGGAGAACAGTAGGGACCTTTAGAGCGGAATTCAGCAATTAAGCATGCGCGAGCATAAAAAGTGTGCGCAATGTATGCACAAATATTCCCATGCGACCAAAGGCAGTTGAAGAAAATTAAGATAAATAAAGCTCTTGGCCCTGACGGCATACACCCAAGGGTTCTTATGGAGCTATATTCAGAAATTGCTAGACTGTTGTTTTTAATTTTCATAGACTCAATTTCATCAGGCTGTGTTCCAAGCGATTGGCGTATAGCAGATGTAGTGCCATTGTTTAAAAAAGGGAATAAGATCACCACCGGGTAATTATAGACCTGGAAGTCTGACATCAATAGTTGGGAAACTGCTGGAAGGTATACTAAGGGATAATATACAGGATTTCTTGATGTGCAAGAAGATTATTAGCGGGAATTAGCATGGATTTGTGAAAGACAGGTCATGCCAAACTAACCTAATTAGCTTCTATGAGAAAGTTAGTTTGAACTTAGACCAGGGTAGTGCAGTGGATGTGGTCTACTTAGATTTTGCCAAAGCCTTTGATAGAGTGCCACACAATAGATTGGTCCACAAAATAAGGGAACAACATTTGTACTTGGATCAAAAACTGGTTGGAGAATAGGGAACAGAGAGTTGTGATAAATGGAACTTTTTCTAATTGGTCAAAAGTTTTAAGCGGTGTACCTCAAGGTTCTGTGCTGGGACCACTCATTTTTAATATATTTATTAATGACCAATTAATAATTGGTGAGGGCAAGGTTTCCATTTTTGCAGATGACACTAAACTATGAAAGGTAATAGAATCTGAGCAAGATGTAGCGTCTCTGCAGAGGGATTTGAGTAAACTGGAGGATTGGGCAGCCAAATGGAAGATGAATGTAAGATTATGTATTTAGGGATCAAAAACTAGCATACAATCTATAAATTAAATGGGGTAAACTTAGGAGAATCTTTAATAGAGAAGGATTTGGGAGTGCTTGTGGATAATAGGCTTAGCAATAGTGCTCAATGTCAAGCAGCAGCTGCAAGGGCCAATAAAGTATTAGTATGCATAAAAAGGGGCATAGATGCAAGGGAAGACTGTGTAACTTTGCCACTATATAAATTATTTCGAATACGCAGTTCAGTTCTGGGCACCAATCCATAAAAAAGACATTTTGGAACTAGAAAAGGTTCAGAGAAGGGCGACAAAATTGATAAAGGGTATGAAGTCATTGAGCTATGAGGAAAGGCTAGCCAGTTTAGACATGTTTACTTTAGAAAAGAGGCGTCTAAGAGGAGATATGATTACTATATACAAATACAAAGGGTTCTTTACAGTAAGGGCAGTCAGGATGTGGAATTCACTGCCAGGGAAGGTTGTGATGGCAGATTCACTTGATATGTTTAAGAAAGGATTAGATACATTTTTAGCAAAAAAGGACATCCAGGGTTACCAGGACCGCTAATTTAAATGAAGGACAGTAGTGGAGCCAGGGAGAAACAGGACAGCCATCTTGGGTCAGCAGGGATATTTATTTATTTATTTTTTCTGATTGCAACAGTTTGGAGTTTGCTTCGAATGGCTTAACTTCAAATATAAAGATAGGGATCACAGGAGATCCAAAATAGGTTGAACTTGATGGACTGATGTCTTTTTTCAACCTCATCAACTATGTAACTATGTAGCCTTGCAATTTCTTGAGGTTGGAAAAGGGGTGTTTTCAGATAAGCAAACAGGATTTGGGCTGTTTTAAACAGGATCCACGCATATCCGCATGTCTATATTTCTAAACAAACTGTAATGCGCACCCTTACATTAATACAGCTATGAAAAATAATGATTTGTTCTGACTTGCACCAGAGGCTATATAAGGGCCCCAGCAATGGCATTAGTCATTAGCTGGCGGGACCACGACGAAAAAGGAACGCCTCATTGCGATCTGCGAGGAGTAGAGTCAGAGCCAAAGACCCGATCGTCGCCTGGCAAGATTGAAGACTTCAGAACTGTAAGTAAATTCTCTAAGATCTGTTCTTTATGTTGAATGGGGGCATGTATGTTACCATATTTACCTATGGGGGCATGTACTTTACGATATTTACCTATGGGGGCATGTACTTTACCATATTTACCTATGGGGGCATGTACTTGGGCATATTTCATTAAGGGGCAATGTACTTGGGCATATTTATCTATTAGGCCAGTAAAGGAGGCCTTGTTTATTATATGGGCAGTAACGGAGCCATTGTTTATTACAGTATGTGGGCAGTAACGGAGCCATTGTCTGTTACAGTATGTGGGCATTAACTGAGGCATTGTTTATAATGTGGGCAGTAACGGAGGCATTGTTTATTATGTGGGCAGTAACAGAGGCATTGTTTATTATGTGGGCAGTAACGAAGGCATTGTTTATTATGGGCCAGTAACAGAGGCATTGTTTATTATGGGCCAGTAACGGAGGCATTGTTTATTATGTAGGCAGTAACGGAGCCATTGTTTTTTAGTAATGGAGCCATTGTTTATTATATGGGCAGTAAGGGAGCCATTGTTTATTACAGTATGTGGGCAGTAACGGAGGCATTGTTTATTATATGGGCAGTAACGGAGCCATTGTTTATTACAGTATGTGGGCAGTAACGGAGGCATTGTTTATTATATGGGCAGTAACGGAGCCATTGTTTATTACAGTATGTGGGCAGTAACTGGACGATTTCTGTCCAGCGATGTTTACATGGCGTTTTTTTAAAACACAGAAATCACGCGATTTGACCCTTTGTGAATACCGCGATGTGAGTTTAGAGGGTCAAATCACATGAGTTATGGCAATTTTTAACAAATCGATTTTTGTAAATGAGGCCCATGGAGTGGGTTGGGGGAAACTCACCTTTTGGAGGACTGTGTTCATTGCTCCGGGGATCGATTGCTATGCTTCATCGAGGCATAAGAAATGATATCCCAGCCAGTCCGGAACTGGCTGGGAGCGAACGGCCCTTTCAAAATAGGGCCTTTCGCTACGGGGGACACACCCGTATGGAGGGGTTCCATATATAAAGGACACACGCCTACTCACATATGGAATTTTAGACATTTACACGTCCCTTACAAGAACCATACCCTATCTTGTCCGCACATTAGTCTAAATGTGCGGATAAGATAATCATATGTAAGGGCTAAACACAGCCCTTACTGTAAGATTCCAAAAGGAAGTCCAATCCACCGTGCATATAAACTATGTACAGAGGTCTGGCACACCTTTGTTATGGAAGTTCTGGATATACGGCAACTATTTCTGTATATCCAGGACTTACATGTGTAATCACGGTACTGCGAATGCTAGATGCGTAAGTCACCTGTCCTTCTTAGTTGAGGATCTGGTCCTTACTAAGTTAGATACTGAACAGGAAAAGAGGGATAGGGGCAGGGAACAGGGCTATAAAAATGACACATATATAACACACAAAAATGTCACACCATAACAACATGAACACCATGGAAAATGACCAACTTACAATAACCTCTTACCATTACCTGTCCATATAATAATAATAATAATAATAATAATAATAATAATATTTTACAATAACTTTCTTATATAAAACCATTATTCATTATTGTGCTGCTGTTTTTCTGTTTAGTTCCCCTTTCTGCCTTTCTCCCCATACTTGGGTAAAAAGGAAAGCAAACTTAGACAAATATATTCTTAGAGGTTAGAGAAACTTTGATTCCATCAGATGTTTGTAAAAAATATTTCAACAAACCCAGGAAAAACATTCATTTCATTCCCTCATATGCAAAATTTGACTGTACGTGGGTTTAAATTATATGTCAACAAGACCTGACAATCATGGCACATTCATCAATTTCATTATGTTCAACACTGACACTTTTTAAAGTAGCTGACATTTCTGGAGAACATGACTATGACATGTCAAGAGGAAGGGAATGGTATAAGTATTTCCTATATTTTTTTTTGTTGTTTAAATACACCACCAAAATTACACATGACAATTGATGTGAAATGTTAAGCAATACTGCACCAATATTCCCTAGTCTTGAACCTGGCATAGCAACACAAGGTATTTTAGCTTACATCATTTCCTGACAACATAAGGACCACAGCAGCATGATTTGCTGACCTTGCTCATGTGTCAGTGAGTTGCAGGGGCTGACATTAACATGCATGGGATTATCCCTCCATAGAGTGAAAAATGTCACCTAGCACGTTTCAATTTTCTCCAACAAGTAATATCCCATTCACTAGTCTGACAATATGTTTTTATATGACCTGACCCTATTTCCCTTTATTTGACCCTTGCAAATTGGCAAACTAGGACATTAGTAATAAATAAAACAAACGGAAAAGAAGCATATAGTTTTTGAGTGATTGATCTGTTCTTGTAGGTATAACTAGTAATGCAAATTAAATACAGTCGCTGCTTTGGAAGATTTGAAGCAAGATCTTTTTGTCAGAGTATAGAAAATAATTTGGTGACTTAACATGTTATTCTTATTACTGATTAAACTTTACTTAATTCCCTTCCTTTCCAATTATACTACTTCAGAGCAGGTCCCACTCCAGGTACCTCACATGTTTAAATACTTAGCAGGTTCAGCATTTTCCTCTCAGCTCTGTCCATAGTTAGAAATATTAAATATAAGCCGCTCTACGCTTTTAGATTGGATCTTTTCAGACAAAGCAACAAGCAGAGTCTAATGTGATCACTACAGGTCACGGTTATACAGTATGTAAGAGTCAGAACCCTGCATAGTACAGAAAATGGTGAGTATCCCCAAGCAAAGAAGTATTATTAAGAAGGGCGACATTTATATAGAAAAGGTAAAATTGTGAATACCTTCTTACTGTGTTGTTCTTACTTTATTAAGAATACAGTAGGGAACCACCTAAAGTCAATCACAAATTCCTCCAATAGGCCACTTATTCAATTTTCACCTAGTAAACGTAGTTCCTTATATATGAAAATGAAGCTGCTTTCCTTGATGTCATAACACAACATTAACATACGGGAATTAAAGAAACATTCATTGAAAATGACTTGTTATACTATAAAGAATAATCTTCTCACATATTAAATGATAATAATTGTAGTATTTGTTAAGATTGTTTATGACACTGGATTAGATAGAAAGATAGATAGATAGATAGATAGATAGATAGATAGATAGATAGATAGATAGATAGATAGATAGATAGATAGA
>WWET01002152.1:143176-158756 GCA_011038615.1 Limnodynastes dumerilii
TAAACTAGCTCCCCCCGCCCACCTACACTAACCTGAACGTAGGGACGCTGGGGGAAGTCCCCTCCAGCGTCCCTAAGGGGCTGCTACAGACGCCCGATCCACGATCAGGCGTTGCCGTAGCGACGCGTAGGTCTGGATCAGGCCCATTGTCCTTTTAACAGGTAAGATCAAAGGAAGGTAGTCTGTCCTTTTGATAGGTGAATCCTCATGGTCATCTCAGATACCGTGCGCATCATTGGATCCATTGTTAATCAGCATAATTGTTCAGGTGGGCCCAGCCAAGCTAGCATGCTCAGGCAAACTAACTAGCTTTGCACATTTAATATTACATATTATCTATGCCTATAACCTGCGTACGCTATGTGTGATCTTTTAACAAAATATAACATTGCTAATAAAACATTAATAGCTACCCTACGAGTCTAAACATGACAACATTATAATATTTCTACAGTGATCGGCGGTATTTAGCTGATTGAATCCTCCTGCGAATAAATAAAACAAAGCGTTAATGGATTGGAACGCATTTTATTTACTAAGCACACATAAGTCCTATGTAAAAAATATAAATGTTAACCTGTTTATTAGTGTGTGAAATCATACAAAAGAAAAAGCCTGTGAAAGTACGCACACGTACACAAGTGCGCATGAATGGTTGCATAAAAGCGTGTTCGTATTTTCCTGCTCTTTTAGCAGGAAAATACTGCTAAATACTGCTGCTTTTCATTCATCATTTACAGAAAATGGGGTTGACTCACTGAACCCATCCCAAGACACCCTTCGGATATTCCATAGTCCATTGGTTTTTGGTTTCCCTATCTATATCATAGTTGCCAACTCTTCCGGAATGTCCAGGAGTTTCCTGAAATTCAGGTAGTTCCCTGGTATCCCAGGAGAGCCGGCAAATCTCCTGCAAGGGACTTGAGGCTCGTGGTTTCCATGAAACCATGGCCTCAAGTCCTGCCTCCCTGCCGGCTAGGGACAGGGTGGAACCTGATGACGCAAATTGCATCATCAAGCTCCACCCCCATCCCTGTGAAACCCTGAAAGAGGTAATTGACAGCCAGGGGCGGGACTTAATGACACGATTTGCATAAATCGTATCTTTAAGCCCCGCCCCCTGCACGCATCTATGGCTTCCCTTCAGGGATCTTCCGGAGGGAAGCTTTTAAAAGCCGGCAACCCAGATCTATATACATTATGGACCTGCTCCTTGGACCCATCTGCTGCTCCAGCTGTGTGCATTCTATCGAGAGCATTTTTGCTACCAAATTAAACACCTAATAAATTTAGTACACTCTTAAACAATGCTTGACTAGAATGTGTGTACACTATTGTCTACTGTATGAACAGAAATGTGTTTTTAAAATAAATGTGGTTTAATTTTAACATTTTAATACATTTAGCATATTTAGGGTCCTGGGTAAACTGTTCATAGTGTCAGTTAATGAATAAAAATAGACTCCGTTTTATACCTACGCCAGCCTTTTTTTAAGTGGGAGCACAGGGAATGTGGCTGCTACTGCGCTCACAGCAGCACTAAACCATCCACTATTCTCATTTAAATATAGTGGAACTCCACATTCCACTAGCATGGAGCACATGGCTCTGCGTTTATCTTTCTGTGTTGGGTTGAGCGGTATCCCACTGTACTTTCACGTAAAAAAAAATAGGTGGAAATGCAGCTTTGGATCAGAGCTTTAATTGTCATTCACTTTCCATGTACTGTACGTGATCTCTTCGACTATAGGAGCAAAAGTTAATAAATTAATGTGGGTGCTTATGTTTCAACTGCCAAATGACTTTAATTAACATATTTATTTGTTTAGGCTTACCAGCTTCTAACCCATTTCCAACTCTTCTAACCCTTTCGTTTAGGATGTAAGCTCTAACAACTAAGGCCCTCATTCTTAACATGACAGTTTTGCTCCTATGGGAATTGTGCACTATTGTTTGTTGTTTTGTTCATAATTTGCTATTCTTACAGTGCTACAGATCCCATTGGATCTTCATGTTCATGGAATGTAAAGAATAACTAGAAAGGATTACAAATGTCATATTTGCTTTGCAATGCACTTATGACAGCTGTAATCTCTTTCAGTTATTCTTTACATTCCACTTTGGAGACCAAGGGCCTGATCCAGACCTACGCCCGCCCGTGTCTTTGCACTTTCGTAAGCGTAAAAGCGCCCATTTGTACTTACTGCGTATGCGCACAGCAGATGTTACGCAAAGAAATGCTGAGCGTATGGGCCTTGGGCGTACCAGCGTCATAACAACACACTAAGGGGCGTGCCAGCCATACGAAACCCGTAATTACACCATGGGCGGGGAGAGGTATTTAAATTGTACAGTATGGGCGTGCATCATAATTACGCATGGATACTACGGACGCCCGCGGTTACGCTCAGAAAAATTAGGGTAGGGTTTGGTTGGCGCAAGACGGCATAAATACGGACTACCTAGGGGAGTGCTTCGTAGCTGGCGTAAATACGCTACGCACAAGGTCATATTATTTGCGTAGGTCTGGATCAGGCCCCAAGGACCGTATTCACAGATCCATCCGTTGGGCCACTTACACAGGCAAAGAGCGGAAATGGTCTGTTTTGACTGGAGGGCGAACAAAGTTCCATACGATAGATTTTACGTGTAAGGGGCTGTGCTTCCCCTCCGCCCGCCAAGATGTGCGGTGGGAAGCATGTAAAATACACGCGGATCACCAGTCGTATGGCAGGGAGAGTTCACTCCCCCCTCGTGCAGAGTGCAGACGGACAGCGTATAGCGGTCTGGATCCGGTTCCAAATCTGTATTTGGTAAGTGTGTGTGTGTGTGTGTGTGTGTGTTTGTGTGTGTGTCTGAGAGCTGATTTTTGGCTTCCTCTGTTTCAAAAATACTGTTCATTGTAAAAATTTTGAATGAATGGGTTAGCACTACAAGCATCAGCATGCCCTGTAGGACCGATATTATTTATCTATTTTATTTATAGTGGTGGGGGGGTGGTTATAAATGTTTTTTTTTTTTACACTGATGGTGTAAGCGAAAGGCGGATGCGCAGGCACCATGCAGCACTGCACCTTATATTTTCACATTTAAATATTGTGGAACTCCCAGTTCCACAGGCGCAGTGATGTCAAATGGGCACACTTGCACCAGTCTTTCTATGCGCGCTCCCGATGTGAGCATCT
This sequence comes from Limnodynastes dumerilii, assembly GCA_011038615.1. Taxonomy (NCBI): domain Eukaryota; kingdom Metazoa; phylum Chordata; class Amphibia; order Anura; family Limnodynastidae; genus Limnodynastes; species Limnodynastes dumerilii. The sequence goes on from WWET01002152.1 coordinate 146,362, forward strand.
GTCTGAAAAAGAAAGACGGAAGCGCAGCTCTGAATCCAGACCCCTGTCTGTAAAGCGTCCATATCAAAATGAAGTTGACTTTGGGTATTTATGTAAATCGTTTTGTTTTGCATGAATTCTAAGATTCCAGAGGATATTGGTTACATTTGGTTATAATTAGCTCTCCTAATACATCATTTACACAGTTTCACTTGTAACCTAATTTAAGTTTTGTAAGAACTTTTAGTCTTATGTGGCTTTGCAGCACATGATCTTCTCTAAATCATGAACTGCATCAACGATTTTATCAATTTTCTCTGAATTAATTTCTTGATTAATGAGAAGCTGATGCACAGCTAGATTTTGATTGGCAATTAGACACTGCATTTGTTTGCTAGGAACAGCAAGCATTCTCATCATTTCATCTTATTTTCCTAATGTCCAAGCATCTCATTTTGTTCTCCCTATTAAAGAGAACTCATCAGACTTTTCTTTATGTTTTAAACCAAACTCACTGCAATTTGTTGTTTGTTGTTCCACGAACTATACAAGATTACCAAATTATTGACTTTACTGTAAGCTGTATTTTTTAGGTCATGGGACCGGATTCAGAGATCCGCGTCTGTGCAATGCGGAATCGCACATGCTAATTTGCCTACGGCCTATTTAAGGATGCACTTTCGTGCATCCTATAGCCCACTCTGAATAGCATGTAGGGTGCTACTTCAGAGTAGTATGCGGATGTGCAAGGCACATCCGACCTGTAAAAACCAGTCGGAGCCTTAATTGCTCCAACCGTAGTTTTTTTTAACATTTACAAATGTAAAAAATAAACCCCTTCCCCCGCCTGCCCACCGCCGCAACCTATATTAAAAATTAACCCCTTCCCCCGCCTACTCTGCCGCCACAACCTATGTTAAAAAAATTAATAAATAAAGTACAGGCCGACAGGGCATGCTGCCGCAAGTAGAACTACCCGCGCAAGCATGCCCATGAATAATAAGGCATGCTTGCGCTAGAACTACTACCACCAGCATGCCCTGCCAGCCATTGCCCGCTGCACTGTAAAAATTGCCCCCAGCATAATCCATTAACCATAGTGTGCACAATAAAACAAAATATCTACTGTACCCCGCAAAAGACAGTAACCAATACATACCACCATAATCAAAAATATCTACTGTACCCCGCAAAAGACAGTAACCAATACATACCCCCATAATCAAAAATATCTACTATATTTTGCAGGGTACAGTAGATATTTTTTATTAATACGCCAGCAATACAACTTCCTTGCGCTTTTTGTGCATGCGCAGTTTTTAAAAAAAGCAGCGCATCCCTGTGATTTTCACAGGGATGCCCTACTCTGAATCCGGTCCCTAGAGGCAAACCTGCAAGCCTTCCTCTAATGTAGAAGAGAAAATCCTACTGTTTTGCGGAAATATGCTCGAATGGATAGTCAACTTGCGGTTGTGGTGTCAAAACTTGCTAAAGGGGCAGCAAAGGTTTATACGCAAATGGTTGAATTTTGCCCAGATAAGGTCATTTGCGGGCAGGACTTTGAGGAGAACCTGGGTTGGACTTATTTTGTCCTGGTTTTTGAGTGGAGCTATGATATAATGATGGTGGCCGTATTCAGAAAACCGTTTCCATGAAGGAACACAATTATACGCACGGTTGGTGCAGGCCAAACCCCCTCACACCCATGACACGCCCCTCTCTCGGCCGTGCTGTCGGTGACTTCTGCCTCCATAGACCACTTGTAACTTTCTGTGAGCAGTTACGTGCGAATGTGTCATCTGTACATGCGATTCATTTTAGTCACGCCCACATACGTTCATTTAAATGCCTTCCTCCGCCCATTTTTTTTATTTTTACGTGCGTATTTTTGCATTGCGTATCCGGACGTATGTACTCAAGTGCAATTCACAAGTCCATCCGTGAGGCCCTTACGCGCATATAGTCTACATTAACGACGTAAAATAAGTTACTATGCATGCACAGTTGAAACTTACCTAAAAATACGCACAGAACTCACCATGAATACGGATCTCTGAATACAGCCCGGTGTCAGTAGATTACTGTGGCTATATCCTGGCAGTATTCAGGGGGATCTCTTGGACCTGACTCCCAGTGAATCATTAACCATCATTTGCTTTAAGGTTTTACACAGCGCTTGAGACCCTGTGGTATAAAATATGTATGTGTTTCCTGTGGGTCTGTTTTATTGATTTTTCTGGTAATCCTGTGTCCTTATACAGAGAAAAATAAATGCTCATCCCTAAGGTATAAAAGAAGCTGTGTTGGAGAAACGCTTAATGTTTATCAAAGAAAGCACAAAAGCAAAGAAGAAACACAGTTAACTAAAGCTTAAAGTGAATCCTTTAACTTTTGTGGCATGAAACAAATAACAAGGAAGCCAGGTAGCAATTGTATGAAGTCATTTTGGGGCACAAAAACCCAAAAGCTCAGTATATCATTAATGGCATTACATTAGAAACTACTGAGGAGGAAAGGGATCTAGGAGTCATTATTTCATGTGACTTAAAGGTAGCCAAGCAATGTAACAAAGCAATGAGAAAGGCAAGTCAGATGCTTGGTTGCATAGGGAGAGAAATTAGTATCAGAAAGAGAGAAGCAGTGATGCCCCTTTATAAATCGTTGGTACAACCTCACCTAGAATACTGCGTTCCATTCTGGAGGCCATATCTCCAGAAAGACAAATACATTAGAGACTGTGCAAAGAAGAGCAACTAAAATGGTACATGACCTGTGTCACAAATCATACCAAGAAAGGCTAGAGGATCTAAACATGTATAGCTTGGAGCAGAGAAGGGAGAGGGGGGATATGATAGCAGCTTTTAAATACATCAAGGGTTGTGACCAGCTAGAGGAGGGGGCATTATGCAAAGAAAGAGGTGTAATAGAACACGAGGGCATGAATATAAACTGGAGGGCGGAAGATTCAGAGGAAATGTTACTTTACCTTATCTGAGGTGGTTCAGGCTAACACAGTAGAACAGGTTAAACATGCTTTGGAGAAATATAAGCATATCCTAAATCTCATACTAAATTGAAGGTAAATAGGGTCTAGGGTCGGTATAGTTTTAAATAAACAACTGGTCAGACTGTATAGGCCATGTGGCACTTTCAATGTTTCTATGTTTAAAACTGGGATAGAAATAGATCTCTGCTACCACTGTGATTTCCCACTGCTTACTAAATTCTATATGTGTGGGGAAAGCCACTACCATAACTCATACGGAAAGTTAGCAGAAGGGGGTATTTTGCAATCATAGGGCAGGATTAAAGATGATAACGAGATAAGTAGGTTTTTGGTCCCTCCCCATTCTTAAAGGCACTTAAGAGTGCCATAGGGCTACCTTAGGTGACACTCCCCCTTCAGTAAGTCTGGATCCAGTCTGTTATCAAAATGAAAACATATTATAATAGATTTGTTCCAATACTATCCCATAAATAAAATATATGCTAATTATATAAAAGTGTTGGCATTCCAGAGTCTGCTGTCCAGAGTCTGATGGAGAGGCTAGAATGAAATAGGGCAAAGCACAGGGAGCCTCCGAGCTATCTCCATGTAAAAGCGATGTAATAGAAGAAGCTGTAGCAAGTGGACACTTGAGACTATACTCTTTGTTGGTCAGGAATATTTGCCCAACACACAGTAGCTATCGCCATGTTGTAAATCATTATTTTGAGACTTTCATCCGAAGCAAACTAGTAAACTTGACTATTTGTGGTGCCTAAAATGTATTTTACATATTGTTTCATGATAGTGCTAGGTATCAGGGTTCACAATATTGTAGAACCTTACTAGCTATCTTATTGGTTATTCAAGGAATAGAGTGTTATGGAACTAGAACGAACAATGCATAAGTTACAACCTTTGTCATGGTTTTGTAGCCTTTTTACAGATACAATTCCTCTGCTTTTCCTATGATTCACAATAAGCGCACGCTGGCATATTTAGTAGCTCTTGCTAGAAACAATACAAGTATACATGTATAAAATAATCCAACTGGAGATGTTTCGCTGACATGTCCTCATACAGGACAGTCTATCATTTATTTATGCTCAAGCGGTGCATTGCCTTGTGGATGAAGTTGAAGTATTTGCTCTTGTTATTATTATACAGAAGCACATGCTTCACTTGCAATCACAAGACAATTCTCACTTCTGTAGTCAAGACAGCCTTTAAAAGAATAAAAAAAACAGCCTTGCTTTATCTGTCAGAGAGATCAAAACCATTCTGAAATCCATGTCTTACGGAATGGCATGCCCTATGTCAAGTGTAACACTGTTCCCAACACCAATCAACACTGTCATCCATGTCATCATGACTGACATAATCGCCACCCTTGGCTTCTGCGACGGCTCACGTCATGCCAAGAGTCATGTTTTATTATAAAAGTAATGAAACTTTTCTCTGAAAGCAGAATTAACACCATCCATTCTGATGTCCTTGGCTGGAAGCTTTTTAAGTTCATTTTCTGTGTCTTCAAAGTGTGCTGTATTTTATAAAGTCAGCAGCTGTAAATCCTCTCATCAAAGAGGCATCAACTTTTTAATTTTACAAATGTGTCTCTTTGTCTCTGTAAGCAATAGAGAGAATTTATTAGTAATCATACACCAGAGACCTCATCCCGCTACATGCTCATCTCTTCTTGTTATGGATGGATTACACAATCATTTTTCCTGTAAAAACCTTTCCGCATTTATTTGTCTCCTTAGACACAAGTCAGCCAAAGAAATCTTCAAACGCTTTAGACAAAAGACAGGATGACTCTAAAGTAATTTGTTACCTTACAATTATCAATGAGTCTCAAGTTATTTCAAAAGGACTGATGGAATGTTTTTTTTTATGGTGTATTCCACCTTTAGATGACTTTAATTATTGTATTGTTTGTGTCCTACTTGAAGTTTTAGTTCATGTATCTCTGTCTGCTTTTTGCATGTTGCCACTTTTGAAATATTGGGCCGGATCCAGAACTACGTCCATCTTCCATAGACGGACGTAGTTCAATAAACAGTAGCTACTGCGCATGCGTAGTAGCTATTGTACGTAATCTGCGTATCATTTCTAAAAGACCGCATATACGCAATCTTCGTATCGAAACGATACGCAGATTACGTACAATAGCTACTACGCATGCGCAGTAGCTACTGTTTATTGAACTACGTCCGTCTATGGAAGACGGACGTAGTTCTGGATCCGGCCCATTTTTATTAAGGATAAGAGTTGTGTTGTATTGGGCTTGAAGTTCTGCTGTTGCCTCTACATTAAATACAGTTCAAGCTTGGTCTGGTTTTGCGTTTCAGAACACTGTAAGCAAAATAAAATACTCTTTCTGACAATATAAGGTATGGTTTACACACAGAAATCAATAGTTAATGTGTTAACGTGTTCTTTAACACATATTATAAATACATATGAAACATGGTTCCGTCTGTCTGTGATCCTTAATTTAAATAGAGAAAACAGCCTTAGACTTGATAAAGAAATCTTCCAATATACTTAAGTATTTACAGGATTTGATTAAGCAGCAGGCAGGCATTGTAGACTGGATCCTGACCTACAGACACGGAGGTCTGTCTGTCCACGCGGAAGAGGTGAACTCCTTTGTCACTCCCCTCTCTCATGCGGAGTATTGGTTAGATACGCTGCCCTAAAGTAGTCTTAACCATGTGGTGTGGATCAGAGGTCCGTATGACTACTGATCCGTGCGGAAGGCCTTAGATGCTCCTATACTGTCAAATTAACATCTTTCAACTTTGCGTGCGAAAATCGAGTGTCAGACAGAAGTCTGAATCCTGCCCTATAACTTCCTTTCTAAGCCAATTGAAAAGAGGAGACACAGTAAGTGACCCTAATTGCCTCATAAATCAGTGCAAATATTATGTCCTCACTCTGTCATTTTCCCATGAAAGTGCACCATAAAACCAATGGGATTCACATTCCGGTTCCATGCAGTGAATATTCCCTTAAAAAAATAATCAGAACTTATTTTCATTTCACAAGACTAACTGGATAATCTAAGATTATCTTGCAAATGTGCTTTAGCGATATATGAAGATTTAGACTTCTGTAAAAACACCTTCATAGATACATTTACAGAAATGTTCTAAGATTAGATGATTCTTTAGTCTAACCCGGTGTGTTTCTAAACCCATAAAGACAGCTTACTGTTTAATGTGTGTTCGACAAACTGTTCAGTATCTCAATCACTGTAGTCTGAGAGAGAACAAACAGCCTGAAGCAGCTACATGTTTTTCCACCTTATACTATTTTTCAGCTTTCTGGTGCCTTTCATTCCCTTGCTTTTTGTTGTTTCACATTTTTGATAATAAAAAATGTGTTTGTTGCCTACCAGCAACAGAAGATAATCTCACACATAGCTGCCAATGGGTTAAAACCTTTGCAAGGCATAAAAAAAACAACTTGAAATGATTATTCATTCTTGCTGGAGACTTTTCCTAGGACTACACGTTCTGCATTCAGTGTCTAAGATACAGTCCCATGTGTTTTCCTGGCTCAATCAAGTGTATGAAGGATTGTCACAATAGTCCTTGATGCCAGGGAAACAACATTAAATGTTGAAAAGAAATAAACCTCAATGCATTTTAATAATTTTTACTCACACCTTTATTTATAGATATGAAGACTAGGTTTTTTATAAATAAAAATATTTCCCTTGCATCGACAAATCAGTTAAGTCTTATCATTATTTTCCTTGCGGCGAATGAGGACAAGAAAGAGAAGGGGGGTATTTTATCCGCCTGGATAATTGTTACTGAAATGCTGTCAAATTGTTACAGGTGGCTATATTTCTTCTGTGCCATGCCACTGGGATTTCTACACAAAACTGTTTTGTTTTTAGGGGAGAGGGGGAGGCGTAGAGACACATAAGTCAAAATGATAAATTATGACAGAGAAAATCAACAGCTGAATTTTAAGATAAAGACTAGAGAGCTGGGTTTTGTGATACTTGGAGCAGTAGAGAGGAAAGTGCTCTCTTGAAATTACTGACAGAATCGAGAAGTTACTAAAGAAGAACAAATGACTTCTCTGCAGCCTGTAATTAGACTTGTTTTACGGAGAGAATGACAGGAAAAGAAATAAAATAATGCCTCTTCAGGAGAAATCAGAAATGCAATGCGTTACTGCAAGAGAGTTCTGAGCTGTTGTGGCTAAGCTCATCTCCCTGTGGGCTGCGTGGAGCTAGCATCAATGCTCACATGTGCACTCATTATATATACCCAAATTTTCATTAAGTCCAATATGTATAGATTTAGCCCAATAATATAGAACTTTACAGTCTGCTAAACTGTCCAGTTAAGCAAAGGCCTAACATTATCTAGCAGATTTAAGATTTATTTCATGTGGGAGTTATTGATATATTGCAAATGCAAAGTTAACATGGCTTCCATTATGCAGAAGCCTACAATGTCTATGGTCCAGATCCTAAACTACGTACGCGAGCGATTTTACGCTAGCCACTGATGTAAAATTGGCCATAAGTATTAATGCGCATGCGTACGGCAGATGTTACGCTACGTAACTCTGAACGTATGTACCAGCCATGCATCAACAGCGTAACTACGAACGAGGGGGCGTGACATCCATATGACACCCGTAATTACGCTTCAGGGGCGGGGTGAGGCATTTAAATCGTACAGTATGGGCGTGTTTATGTATATGTAAGCTTTACGTACGTCAGTAGTTAAAAGTTAAGGTACGTATGAACAAGGGGAGTGCATAGAAAATATGCTAGCGTAAATACGCTACACTATGAAACGTAACAAGCACTTAGGTCTGGATCTACCCCTATGTCACAGAGTTTAATTGACCTATAAATGAATTATTCTTCTAATTTGCAATTGGTACCTGGATTTAAGGAAGTTATTGGCAAAAAATTTGACTACGGTAGGAGAGGTAGGCAATCTAGTATGGAGGCTGGGTGGCTTATGAATATAATTATAGCTATAACATGGTTTGGGTGGATAGATGGGAAAGATTAATTATCTATACTGAAAGCAATGTAAGTGTAGATTTTAGTAGAAAATGTACACGTTCACTTATTTCATCCTTCTCTCAGATAATATAGAGCAAAGGTTGCTCATTATTCACACATTGTATTTTTAGAATATGTTTGACATAGCCCTTCTACTTTACTGTAGCTTTCATGTCTCCATTTCTGCTATAACCCTCTATTAGTGGTATGATCATGGCATAATGTGTTGGTACAAAATAAAGGCACCCATGTGGAAGGGAGAATCAAGCTATTTTGACTTTCATTCTACTGAAAGAACATGACATAAACTAGCTGAATCACATGTTTTTGAGTAACCCAAACCAAGAAATATTAGACAATGCATTAGAAAAGTAAATCATATAAATTGGGTTTGATGACTGTAATACCAGATCAAAACCAAATGTTTATTATATAAAATGCAGTGCTGCTATAAATGAGGAGATAGAAGTAGCTACAAGAGATATATAATACTATATAATACTATATAATAAGTAGTAAGTGACCTAATGCATATTGGTACTTGTTCAGTGCTAGATCCAAGAGCCAATCAGAGCAATTATTTCCATCTAGTATCCTTCACAGAGAGCCATCATTGGGCTGGGTGTTTCCAGTTATATATTAGTCAATAGTTTAAGAGGCCCGCTACATAATAGCCATCAAACTGGATGTCTGCTTTTAAAAACCAAATAATATGCTATATATTATATGCTATTTACCAGAAAACTAATAATAAATAGACACCAGGCACAAATTAAGTTTGTTAGTCTGCATGAGGACCTAAGATTTCAGGTGGTGCCCTGACAATCTGTTTACTTTACTATAGTACTAATTTTGGGCTGGATCCAGACTTAAGTAAGTGCTTGAAATTAGATACTTCTGGGCTAAACCATGTTGATTGCAGGGGGAGTCAAGTTAATTGTATTCTTTGCATGCAGGGATGTATCTTTCAGTTGCTTATTGCACACAGATACTGACCAGCTTTATTATTTACACTGTTATTTAGACTTGGGATAGGAAACATCACCTCTCAACTCTAATACTATTTACAACAGATGAAACATGACTCCCCTGCAATCAACATGGTTTAGCCCAGGTGTAACTAATTTTGAGCACTTGCTTAAGTCTGGATCCAGCCCATTGTGTATTGTGATTGTGTTTCGAGAGAACAAAGCTAGGCATCAAAATTATATTTGGTATTAGATAAAAGGTAATATGAACTGGTAGTCTGGTACATTTAGAAATGTAGCATATTAAATTTGTAAACATATCTTTGGCATTCAGTATCACACTATACGCAAGATTGGGAGGTATAAAGTATGAATTGTGTAATCAACTCTTTGGGCCGGATTCAGTGCTCCGGCCGCAATGCAATTGAGGCCGGAGATCTGTGAAAAGTGCTACTGCGCATGCACAGTAATTTTGGAACGTAATCTACGTTACTTCTTGCCACGTAGATTGCGTACATGCGGTCTTTAAAACCGCGTGTACACAATCTACGTTGCAAGAAGTAACGTAGATGACGGTCCAAAATGACTGCGCATGCGTAGTAGCACTTTTCGCAGATCTCCGGCCTCAATTGCATTGCGGCCGGAGCTCTGAATCCGGCCCTTTATGATTAGTGCACCAAGACAAAAAGATTAATATACATAATAGATATCTGAAGACTGTGACACATTCATTCAGCAGTGGAAATGACTACCCCTTGTGAACTAGAGAAATTTACGATCCTTATAACGCTAAATATTGAGACATGCTATTTAAATTGATTCTGCTCATATGCCTCATAAAAATATATTATTGGCAAGAGATGCATTGAATCTAAACAATGAATACATCAAAATTAATAGTCCTACATAATCCTGTGATATGTGTTAATAACTACACATGGGATACAATTTGTTTCAACCAAAAGCTTTGTTACTCTTACATTAAAAAATCATTTAGTTCAGCTGGAAAAACAGAACTTAATACAAAAAATATACTATTAGTGTTAAGTATATAGATGCATTTTAAGTATATCAGTCATACTTATACATTTATATTTATTTATATAGTGCTACTGTGCAAACAATATTTAGAATTTCCCTTTTAAAACTGAGACAGCTCTAATTGAAAGTATTATACCCCCTCCCCCAGCTGTACATTTTTACCCAGAGGATATATACATCAAAAGAGTGATTTACATTAGCTACTATTTCACCACCATGGATCATGCGCTGATTACACACGAACAGTAAATACAGGCCCTATCATAACTTCTAGTAAGTTATGTCATATACTTTATCTGCGCTCTGTAAGTGGGTGTATGACCCTTTCAGCACATTAGTTTCCCCTCCAATATACCTTTGTTCAGCCCGCTTCCATCTCTGTCCCAGTCACAATAAGGGAATTAAGAGCAGCTGGTCAGGAGTGGACTACCTCATTTTTCTATTTCCTTGTCCATAGTAATAGGATGTTTGCTTATTTTCTCTTCAACGTGATTGCTGCAGGGGGCAATCTGGTAAATGTACATTATCCTGTGACAATGAAAGACATGGATGAGTATGGATAAAAGGACAGACAACTTAACTTCTGTAGACTAATGGGTTGCAAAGGAAAATCAGCATTCCAAACACAGGACCAGATCCAGACTTTAAGAATAAGAAGAAAACAGATGGAAATTTATATCTGGGCACAACCATGTTACATTTGTCCAGTCTTAAATTAGGTTTTTTTTCAAACATTATATGGAATTGAATAATCCTCATGTTTTTCTTAGGGGTGTGGAGCAGTCAATCCCCGAAGACTCTGCACCGAAAATAAATCTACTCCCAACCCTTACCCTAACTCTCCCCTTCCATTACCTAAACCTAACCTTCCCTTCCCCGCAGTCTGACTCTGAGTTTCCCATCTCTGCAGCCTAATCCTAAGACTCAAAAAAAGGGGTAGTGTTGCACCAAACTCTAAACAAATATTAGGCTAGTAGCCAGGTAAGGGTGCCGCTATACCTAGTCAGAAAATCATACAGGGAAAGGAAAAAAGTCGTCTACTCATGCTAGAGTGACAACAAGACAAGGTTTAAACAGCGCACACCTTAATTCATGCAGAGTCAATTGAGTTCTGAAACAAATATAAACCTTTATTAGCACATATAAATAAGCGCTCAATAGGCGAAATGAACAAATATATAGATCATATTATGCATAAACACAGTATAGCAGTGCATTGAATAATACTGCAGATCGGGGGAACAAAGGCTAAATAACCCTATACACACAGAAAAGAAACTCACCCTGCATGAATAATCTAGCCGTCTCACGACCACGCTTCTGCCCTTCCGGGCCCGTGTCTAAGCCCTCCCTCTGCTCACCCTATACTATGTAACCAGCAGTACAAAACCCCCTTAGACAAATATAACAATGTAGCCAAAGACGGCTATCTCACAAATTGCATCCGATGAATGGAGAAGTCCTCCGTAGCTCGTAAGACTCCGCTACCCGCATGCTGACCTTAACCCTAACCTTCCTATTCCATGACTCTGACCCTAACCCTCCCCTTCCATGACTCTAGCCCTAACCCTCCCCTTCCATGACTCTAACCCTAACCCTCCCTTCCCCAGAGCCTAACCCTAAAAGTCTCCATAGATGTTTAACACCTCTCTGGTGGGGTCTGCGTCGGGTGCCAACAGGTGCGATGGGTCCGGTGGGCTTCAAACGAAAAATGAACGGGTAAGAATGCTGAATGTTTTAAAAAAACCGCAAAAGGCTGACTTTCTGAAAAAGAGATGGCCAAAATCAGTTTCTCAGAATCTCTTGCAGCAGAGAAGATTGTAATTGGCTGGTGGCGTATCATATATTTGCAAATGTATGTAACACATTTCTTTGTATTTTTTTTGTATCTGTGCAAACTCCCCAAACCTTGCAGCACCTGCTCTATATTAACTCATACATTGATTTGTGCAACCTCCATTTTGTGTGTGTGTGTGTATATATATACATATATATTTAATAATATAACATTTAAGGATTAATAATATTCCTCATCAGTGAATGGACCAATGTGTATCTCACAAAAAAAAGGAAAAGGAAAAAATAATTCTTTATTATGTTCCAAAACTAAATATACACAAGTTTAAAAATAAACAACTGGACATAAAAACATTAAAGTCTGTCGATTACAATGAAACAACTTATGACAGTATATTCACAGTTAGACAGTACATAGAATATAAGGGGATTTGTCCTGGATTTGCTAATTAGTACGTTCAGACAGATGGTGGAGTGGGGCTGGAATTGGTACCCCCTGGGTGCGCCACACACAATATGTTACAATGACCTTGCCTGTTGAATGTCACCATGAGTCTGACACAGTCTCTGTGCCTGCAGA
>WWET01002152.1:184897-225127 GCA_011038615.1 Limnodynastes dumerilii
TCAGGCTGAGCGTACTGCTTTTGAGGTGCAGTCTTGCTGTCAGACCGCAAAGGCAGGTGCGGATCTTGTATTTTTATCTCATTTTCTTTTGACTCCTTACCTTATTCTTAATCCTCACCCAATATCTTACCCATACTCTTTCTCCATATTCTCATGAGCTATTTTCCTCTGCACACCCCTCCACCAGTTTCCTTTTATACCCATCTCTCTACTATTCCCAATATACTCCCTTCACTATACTGCTCTCTCTATACCCCCTCACTACACTGCTCCCTCTATATCCTCCTCACTACACTGCTCTCTCTATACCCCCTCACTACACTGCTTCCTCTATACCCCTCTCACTACACTGCTCTCTCTATACCCCTCTCACTATGCTGCTCTCTCTATACTCCTCTCATTACACTGCTTCCTCTTTACTCCTCTTACTACACTGCTCTCTATACCCCTCGAGGGTGCTTTGACTGCCACTGACTTACCTTCACTAAGTGACAGAGCCCAAGCTAAAGTACTCTTAATACTTTAACATGGCATAGAAATACTGCAATTTCTACATAAAGGATATAATAATACTCTTGTGGTAGAGAATATATTAAATATGCCTATAATATTTGGTTAATAAATAAAGCCATCCCTCCCAAGCCAGAACAGATATAAAATTAAGTGTATACCTGTTTCATAAAGAAAACTATTATTTGCAACCTATAGTAATAGTGATGATGAGAAGAAGCGCTTGATGTATAAAAACCTTAAAAATGATAATAAAATAACATATGATTTAAAACATATAACCCACAGTCTCCAAACTTGAATATGGTCAAGATGAAAAGTCCACCACTTAGTAATTAGCAGCGGCACACAGGGTTAACTGTAAAATAGTCCATATGGTTCAAAGTATGTGAAAAAGTCTGATCTCTGTGTTTATCCAAATCCTCCAAAACAGTGTTTAGCAAGGGGATAAAAAGAAGAACAAGATGACAACCATCAAAAAAAAGAATCCAACATACATATACATAAGAGGACTGTACCATATAGAACGGGCCGTATACGAGCTAGTCCTATTGTAGTGCAAGAACGATATATAAAAAATATAAAAATATATAAATAAATAAACACCCAATTATCCAAGTGGTATAAATACTTAAATTTTACTGGGTAAAAATAACAATGACAATAACACTAAAACATCATTAAAAAACAGCCTAGGGTGAGCGAAAACGGACTGGACTGACCCAGTTAGCAGCAATAAGGAAGCAGTCTGTCCGCGGGGACCTGTAGGGATGTCTCCACTATAGGCAGCGGGAACCGGCTCAAAGATGGAAGAGGAGACCGGAGCGGTGAAAAGTGCGACGTGCTTCAGAATGAGTTTCAAATTCTGCAGTCCTCGGGCGGAAGTCGTAAGCACCACACCTGGCAAGAATAATCACTGGACGCGTTTCGGAGGCTTCTCCTTTCTCAACAGTGATTCCTGTGTTCTCCTAAGGGATATTTATACGAATCCCCCAGCTGTGGCACTTGTTACGTTGAATCCAATGAGATGATTGAAGGTGGTTTAAAGGATTCCTCATCCTGTGTGCCGCTGTGCTAATACTATGTTTCCACAATAGGGGATCTTACATATACAACAATTTACATAAAAGAATACCGCCTCACAAACTAATGAGAGTACATTTGGATATTAGATAGTAAAAAACACCTTAAAATATAAATCATAAAAAATTCTCTTAATTTTATGGATATGCATGAAAAAATGACAGAAGAGGGGAACCAAAATAAAATTATATACATAGTGAAACTAAGTGAAAAAATATTGTAGTAATAAATTGCACACGTTGACTAATCAAAGACAAACCAGTGCAAAGTGGCCAAAAAAAGGAGACTAATTACCACAAATTGCATGTGCATACATCAATTATCCTGGGATATCAAAAGTATATCCCAAATGGCTACATGTAAGCCTCAGGTTAAATCAAAATTACTATTAGTGTGATGTGAAAAATAATATTTTAATGTGCAACAATGTACATATTACATGTGTATGTGAAAAATATGAAAATTATATATCACGTGAACCTTGTGTCAGTGAGATGAAACGTGATATCCCCGTGATAGCCCCAAAAGGGAATAAGTTATAAAAGTGTTTGTGCATAAAATATAGCCACCTATCTTAGGGTTAATTACCCCAAAGATAGAGGGATTTGTGTGTTCCCCAAAATTAATTTAAATGGAAACATATATTAGAATGATTGGTAAGAACATGGTAATATACAACATATAGCCGATATGGATAGGGATTCACTATTGTTACCCAAAGTGAAAACTCAATCTCCCCAGACAGAAATACCATTTATTAGCCAATATAATAGTCACCATAAGGAGGTGGAACGTATCATCAAAAAACATTGGCATATACTTGAGGGTGACACAGAACTTGCTACACATATTGGATCCTGTCCTCGGTTTATTTACAGGAAAGCTCCTAACTTAAAAGACCGTCTAGTTAGGAGTGCATTTGTCCATAATAAACCCACCCCATCCAGAATAACCTCCAAAGGTTTTTTCAGATGTGGGGATTGTCCCCTTTGTAGAAACACTAAAGGCCCTGGGAAGTTGGAAATCTATAAATCATCCAATTCCAAAGAAATTAAAATCAGGGATTTTATCACTTGTAATAGCACGAATTGTGTTTACGTGCTAA
The DNA here is from genome assembly GCA_011038615.1 of Limnodynastes dumerilii. Classification (NCBI taxonomy): domain Eukaryota; kingdom Metazoa; phylum Chordata; class Amphibia; order Anura; family Limnodynastidae; genus Limnodynastes; species Limnodynastes dumerilii. Next base: position 187,596 of record WWET01002152.1, read on the forward strand.
AATGTAAGTGTGGACTGGAGTATATAGGACGTACCTCCAGACCTCTCCCATAATATGCCTCCAGTTTCCCTGCTTTTCCCGCAGTATTCCCCATAATATGCCTCCAGTTACCCTCCTTGACCCCCCAGTATCCCTATAATATGCCTTCAGTTACCCTCCTTCCCCCCCAGTATCCCCATAATGTGACTCCAGTTACTAAACTCTAGTGTCCTGGGCAGGACCCCCTCTCTGTCTGGGCCCGGGACACTAGGCCCAGCTGTCTCCCCCTCATGGCGGCCCTGGTTTGAGCAGTAGGTTATGGGAGAAGACGATGACAGCTGTGTGGGTAAATCTTCTTAATGTGTATGCTTAATTATTTATGCTCATTACTTAAGCCGTGCGTGGGTCAGGATCTGTGCCACTGTGACTTAAATATCATATCATGTAAAGTTTAACGTGGTGTCTACCGTAGCCAGGGTATGGCTATTGAAAGCCTAATAGAAAGAAGGAGCAATTGCACACTTTTGAGAATATTGCGGCCCTGCAATTGTAAATCCCTGTGTATCCATTAATCACTAATCAGAACACAAATGATTCATAGTGAGGATCCAATCCACTGCAGATGTGGTCTGTTTCTGCCCCATAGTCTGAATCCCCACCCAGCACTTGCACAGTGCAATTACTGCAGAGTTGCTGACTCTCCTGGAATAACAAGGAGACTCCAAAAATTCAGGCAATTCTCCTGGTATCCCAGGAGAGCCAGCAAATCTCCCACATGAGAGGCACCTCTACTTCTCATTACAGTAATTCCTAGTGCCAGATTTACTAAGCTGCGGCTTTGGAAAAATGGAGACGTTGCCAATAGCAACCAATCAGATTCTAGTTGACATTCTCTATTATGTAATAGGAAAGTGAGAGTTAGAATGTGATTGGTTGCTATAGGCAACATCTCCACTTTTCCAAACCTGCAGCTTAGTAAATCTGGCCCCTAGTGTTACTAGTGATGGGTGGGATGATATAATTCTCATCATCAAACCCCACCCACCCCTTTAACACTATTTATTACAGAAGTGATGGGCAGATTATGGGGATTAATGATGTGATTTGCATAAATCGGATCATTCCCCACCAAGATCACTGTAGTTACACCGCTGCTTAAGAGTTCAGAGTCCCTTTAAATTAGCATGAACCTGCTTCATTTGTGCTCTATCTATGAAGAAAGTTCCAATTTTAGGCTAGAGCTTACGCAGATTTTGCCATCCTGGACTGGATTTACAGATCCGTATCTACTACATTTTTCCGCACGCACGTAGCAAGGCAATACCCATGACACTCCCCTCGGCCATATGGTTTTATTTAAATGCCCCCCCCCCCTGCCCACTTTTACGTAACTTCTACCGTCTGGAAAAAAAACCACGCTCCTCCATACGTATGTCCCAAAGTGCGATTCACAAGTCTGTGCCTGAAGTACTTACGTGCGTAAATACTACGTAATTTGCCTGGAAATAGTTATTACGCGTGTGCAGTTACTCCGTTCCTAAAAATACACACGCAACCCCACGCAAAAACAGATCTGTGAATATGGAAATATTGATAGGAGGACATATGCTTTCTTAATAAGGGAAAACTTCCCCGTTTACTGATTCTAGCATTCCTTTTATTTCCATTTTTTTTTACTAGGCCTGAAGTGCCTTTGTGAAAGTTCTGATTTTCTTTCTGTGAATCTTAGAGGAATATATCCCTGGTGGGCATGTCTTTATTCCTGCACTGATGTCCCCAGTGATCTCCCCGTCCTGTCTTACACATACATCCCAAAAACTGCTATATCCCTGGCTGCCTCACTGACCTCTCAAGTCTTCCTGGAATCAGCAATGCAAGTAGCACCATGGCAGAAACGCTCAATGAATTCGCAAAACACCAAAAGCTGACTGGTTTAAATATTGTGACATGCCTGGACATTTCATCTATACCCCACAAACAATGGTAACGGATATTAAAGTATTCTACATTATCAACAAAGCTACATGACAAACAGTGTATTATCTCACCACAGGATCCTGTCTGTCACTACCAGTGTCTGAGCAATTAGACTTGCACTAATTCACCACATTGAACAGCTCTAAGTTAAAGCCCCAGTGAGGACTACACACATCAGAGGACCATGGGCTTACAAGTGTCTCTGTCACACTGCTTTTCTGATTGATCTGGGATGAAATCAGACCTGCGAGAACAGGGAACAGCCACTTATTTGAAGACAAAGAATAAAATTGCCACTACTTTACTTCCCCACGATTGTCACAAGCAGATAAAAACCCACCAGCAACTTACTTACAAGATAAAGTGAAAAGATAATTTGACTGCATGGAACAAATTGCTAGAATCAGCCACAGCAGCAAATGATACATAAAAAGTGAGAGATGAATTTACATGGTAGCGTCTGCAAATGTTTGCTCTAATGATCCCTTTTTGTTTCCATGGAAATCTGCAGAGCATCGCAGAATGGATTGGAGAGTAGATCTGCTTTAAATGAAGCTGAATAAGCTATGCAGAGGTTCACAGGCAACACAAATATGCATTGTTTCCTCAAACTGTTTAAGGTGTCTAGTCTCCGATATTTCAATTGTTTTCATCTAAATATCTCTGCTATAACACCCCTGCTTTAAATCAATGCAAGATCATAATGATACATGTATCTCAAGGTTCCTAATGATTCACTCCAAGACAATAAATCTTTGTTTATTGCTACGTAAACACAGCTCAATCTCCTCTCAAACAGCTCTAAGCTACAGTTTTCTTAACCCCTTTCACCATTGAAAGCAAGGACCTGCTGCATTTCTATATTCCTTTCATTTCCAAGTAACGCAATAAAGCCTCCATTATTTATGCCTATGTAACTGTAGCTGTGATTTAAGGGCTCTTAACCAAGACTACGCCTTTGAAATGCAGAAAGATGACAGTAAAAATTAGGCTGTAATAACCTGTCACATAATGTGATTATTTCTTCCAGAGCGACACATCATGCTGGGATGGATTACAAGGAAGATGGCACTTCACTACAGGCCACCTGCTGCATTATTATTAATAAACAACTCATCCCAAAAATAATCTATACTAAAAGCAAGAAAATAGATTTCAGATTTGAAGCCCTGGGTGGAAAATATAGTACCACTTAATGTTCTTAATGATCAATGGAAATTATTATAATCCTATTGTAAACAAATGAGATGTGTTCTATTTGCATATGTTTGAAAGCAATCGTCTGGGATTTACACTGACTGATCTTTGTCAATGATCCATTAATTATTCACATGAAAATCTAAAAACAATTAAAAGGTAACTTGACAAAAGGGGAGAGGAAAAACTGTGTTTCATTTCACTGGAAATAGCTCCATAGAATGATATTGTCTCTTACAGAAATGCTGTTGCTAGTTTATCAATGCATGGCAATAGTGCATATTACATATCAGACAGATATATTTGCTATTTATTCTCACTCGCAGTCTGGTTTTTAATTTTTCGAGTGGCACTTTCGTGAAGTATTTTGCATTTTAGGTGTCAAAAAGCAAAAAATAAATCATCTTTAGGTGGCTGAAGAAGTGTTGTGACAGGCTGAATAGAGGGATTTCATAAGAGGCAGATACTGTCTTCACAGCTTGGGATGGTGTGAGATGAGTGGCAGGTTAGGGAGTCTAGCTCTGTCCATTTAAGGGGATTTCTCATTCTGTTTTTTATATCAGTCTGATACAGAGATGGGATCTTTGGCCTCCATTTTCACATTATCTATACACTGGCATGGAGATAAGGAAATGTATTTTAGAAATACAGATAGGTTTTATTGTTCTGAATAAATAACTTTTATGCAGAGAGAGAGAGTGTGTGTGTGTGTTATATTATACTGTATTAAGTAATTAAGTTATTGTAAGTTAATTACTGGTAATACCAAGGGCTAGATTTACTAAACTGTGGAAAAGGAGATGTTGTCCATAGCAACCAATGAGATATTAGCTCTCATTTCTATATTTCATTCTAGAGAATGTCATCTAGAATCTGATTGGTTGCTATGGGCAACATCTTCATTTTCCCTTTTCAGCAGTTTAGGAAATTTAGTTCCAAGAGCTTATTTTGCAATATAAACATACCTTGGAGGAATCCCTTCCTGTGCCCTCTTCTTTATGCAGAAATTACATCAAGCATCTTGTTACATAGGCACAATGTTTAAACTACAGCACTCTATGTAGGGCTATTATGTAAAACTAAATCCAGCTACATCCACAAGCACATCCAATATTATGTGTAGCCATGCTTACAGACTTTCCACCTTATGTTATATATAATATTAATATGCATGTATATGTGAGGGGGAAAAATATATTCACTAGATTCAGCATATCTCTACCACACATCAAGAACGTGTGAAATGCTTCTTTTTAGAAGTGGTTTATTGCCAAGAAATTCAATATCATATTTCAATTTATTATGCAAATTACCCAATCCAACGCAATATAAAAGGGTCTTTACGTTGTGATCTAATATGCTGCCTGAAAAATAATCACAACTCCAAATACTTCCCGCAGTGGTGTCAACTACATCATTTATTAGACTTTTGTTATAAAGCAACATGTTTTTAAGTTTGCTGTATATAGAGTCCTGTGCATTCCTCTTATTGATTATTCCTGCCCATATTTTTATTATATGGCTTTGTGTACCAGATAATGCATGAAAGGCACAGCAACAGTCAATATCAGGCACCTTGGATGAATAAGTACACTTCAGTTCAAGAGATAATGATATAACTTCTTGGCACAAGCCTATTGCTTTACCAATATATGCGGCAGGTTATATACATATTATTCAAAGGGAGAAATATAATGCATCACAGAAAATATATTTTAATGTTGTTTATCCCTTTTATTAGCACATTATAGTATATATCATAATATTTCAGGAAAATAACAATTTATTTTTGTCAGATCTTGAATACATCCTTGGAACCATTACATTGAGTTCAGCACAATCTCCTTGTGAAGAAGCCATAAAAAATATAAATAGCCTAATACAGAAATGCATTATCACATCAGCTGAAATCCAGCTATGCATTATTTGTGCTCAACCAGAACCAGTCCAGCTATTAGTCGGGTTTATACACGGCTTAATGTTGCAAAACAGATACATTTGTTTAACCAAGAACCGTTGCGTCACAAAAAATTTTCTTGGAGGGGGCAAGAATTTAGACCTCCCCTTGGTGCGCCCCTCAGGGTCACATTAGTGTCACTCAGATGGGAGGGAGCTGCTGTGGAGGAGCTCCGATGCTGACAAAGGATTGCCCCCCCCCCACTGTGATGCCCAGGGCTGCCTTCAGAATTGGTGGGGCCCGGGACACACCCATGGGGCCCCGTCTCCTATGTGACATAATTAGTGATGTCACATGGGCGGGGCCCCACAGAGATTTGGCCCTGCAATGATGATTGGCCCCCATCAGCTGTCCCTCCCTGAGGGCAGCCCTGATGATGCCTATGACCAAGAGATTACTCAGTGGTGTAATTCAAACACAACACCCTGTTTCTATTGGGCCAGAAGTAAGTCATGATTGGACAGACATCTCATAGACAGTTAAGATGAAAAAGAGACGATACATAGGACAGGATCATTGCAATAAGAGACCAATCTGGCTACCATATAGTATTGTTATACTGGGGTCTTATGCAAATACAACCCCTTAAATTTGTTGCAAGCAACTAAAAAGGGTTATATTTATCATTTCTAAATATATATATATTTTTCCATAATTCCATATGGACAGAAATCATTACTGTATGTCAACAATCAATATGCTCTACAAACATAACTGTGTCGTTAACAGGTGATACAAAGGTTGATAAGGCTATTGCTAGATGCCTGCAAACTTTTCCTAAAAAATCTATAACACTATAATGATATCACGATCACAATCTACTCATGGGACCGTATTCACAATTAATAGTAAATTTGCAAACTTACCTAAATATACGCACGTGAAAAATCAGCAATACCGATTCAGAGAAAATAAAGACCCCGACGGCCCACTCTTCCTGTGTTGGAAGTGCTACATAAGGACTTAGGTCTTTGTTGTATATGTAGGTCTTCGCTGCGTATATTTAAGTACATGTGGACTTTATTAGGTGTGAACCGGACTTGCTAGATGCTTAAAATTCATTATGATTCAAAGATAAGTAATTAAATGCACTGATTATGATTCTGAAAAGTAAATATCATTTTTGTTTTAAAAACAGCAACTACTCTCATTAACATATTTAAATAAAAGTAGCATTAAAAAAACAACTTTAAAAACAAAAAATCATGACATACTTAACAAAACACATAAAAGCATACTGCATACTGCACTGTTGTTTCATAAACATTTAAAAAAATGTAATTTAAATAAGATAAACTACGCAAACAACCAATACAGTTAAGTAAGTAAATTTTATGGTGTTTGGTCACAAAATTTAAAGCGAAAAAAAAAAAACCTTAAAAAAATGGCTACATTTACAAGGTTAAAGCCTTGCACAAAATATAAAATCATCACAAAATTTTAAAAATGAGCCTTTATTTGATTCATTTAAATAACACAACTATTGACTAAAAACATGCATCAGGTGTGTCCTCAACTAAGTAAGTGATGATGCATGGACTTTAAACAATATGGTTCATCAACTTACAAGTAGACAAGGTCTACCTTAACTTTTCCTGTGTGCATGGTAGTTTACACAAGGCCCTCTTACTTGTGAATCAGTCTTAACTCTGTTGGAACGCCCATATTGTACATTAGTAGCCCGAGTGCTGCTCATTTGCCTTAAGAGTCTCGCTCCTCTAGCCACGCATGGACTCATTCCGTGCCGATGCCTGCATCAGCCCTGCGTCAGAAGTCAATGTTTGAGATTCAATAGGCCATGATTTCCGTGCATATCTTTGGCTCTGGGCATGCGCAGTTTAGGACAGAGCAAATATATAAAATCATAATGATGAATGGCTCATGATCTACAATATATTTGGGACAGTGGACATTTTTTTTTAATAATTGCTCCTTATGAAATAGTTATTGAAGGGTCATGTGTTTCTTTCTGGGGTTTTTTTGCTGTACCATCTAAGACATATTTACTATTGCTTGTCTTGTTGTCAAAGCTTCCAAGCTCAAGCTATCCTTGCTTTTTAAAGATTACTTAGGATAAACCTTTTCACAGAATGGCGCACTACACTGTCTGTATCTGTAGTCTAGTGACATACAGAAGCTTGAAGCAACCACCCCTCCAATCCTTTGGAATGCTGCAGATAGCAGGTAGTAAAAATGTAGAGTTCTTGTTAAAAGAATGCTGATACACCGTTACCATCACTCATAATATCTTTAGAGTGTTTCAGTGCCCTGCATTGAGTGTTTCAGTGCCCTGCATTGAGTGTTTCAGTGCCCTGCATTGGGCACAAACTGTGCCATACAACAGCTGTAATTTTAAAGATCAAACCCAAAGGTTCTTTCGGTTATCATAAGTAGTGATTTCTTTTGGGAACTTCGTAGAGCATTTAAACAAAGTTCATATAGCTAATAATAGATTCCTTAATTATAATATTCAGTAAAAAAAAAAAAAGAAACAAATAATGACATGCTATGCATTTAAATTAGAATGAACAAAGCAAGCTATCGTTGTGATATATAAAAATTCTATTGCCACCCATAAGCAGAACTTACAATCTGCTACTGCTAAATACAGAACTATTTCATTTTATGTTAAAAGCCAAGATTCAAGCCCACCAGGAGCTAAAAATCAAAAGCCATTTACGCAATCTTAATTGTGCATACACATACAAGAGACGCCCAGCGTTAAATATAGATATTCTCTGCATGACGTCTGCAGTTTAATCCTATATTTTGTAGAATGAAATGCAAATCTGAGAACAACATTATTATTATTATTATTATTGTTATTATTAGGTTTTTTTTTTACCAATTGCAAGATATTAAAATGTAATACAAAAGCTTCACAAAATAAATATGGTAAAATACACAATAAAAGGGACCCCCTATTGTAAAATCTGTAAACTCTCTGGACTTATTTCATACAGGACTCAGGCTAGGTACAGAATTGTCCAATTTTCTTCAGATTCAGCTCACAACCAGACTGTTTACATAATCCTACAGCTGGCCTTTGACCTGCATTTGCTGAAAGGATCCTGTCACTGTCCACACTCTTCCAATCTTTGCTAGATTGCCTGTCAATCACACACAAAGGCAGTGGTGCATGACAGAATCTGGAGAAGAATAGGACAATGCAGGAGCGTGCACACTTGTAAATTGGTCAGGTGATTGGTCAGAAGCATCATTTCAAATTTATAGCAAGATATCATTTACCTTTCGTGCCTCCTTCTCCCCAACCCCCTCCCCCTTCACCCTCCCCTTCCCACATTGCTAGCAGATTAATTAAATACATAATAAAAAGAAAAAAAATCACCTTAATAGACTCTAGTCCTTCAATGCATATGAGAGAAGCTGGAGAAGCACTGTAGCACACAGTAATTTACCCTCACAGTGTGTGTCAAAGGATCAGTGCTGGCTAAAGCAGGGCTGTTAAGAGGAAAGAACTGCTGGGACTCTTGTGCCAGGCCCGGAGAGAGAGAGGGGACATACCCATACCTCCCAACAATTGAGAATTGGAAAGAGGGACACATTTTTGTGACCTGGTAGAGGGGGTGTATCTTGTACCGCCCAGTGGGCATGTTTGGGGAAAGTGGGTGTGTCTGGCATGCCCAGATAGCGTGTCTCGTGCCTGCCTCTTTTAACAATTTAGTCATCCATATGTCTGCCCCTTATTAGAATATCCAGCCTCCATGTCTACCCCTCATTATAATCTCCAGCCTCCATGGCTGCCCCTTATTATTATGGCCAGCATACACGGCTGTCCCTTATTATTATGGCCAGCCTCCATGTATGCCCCTTAGTATAATATCCAGCCTCCATGTCTGTCCCTTATTATAATTTCCAGCCTCCTTGTCTGCCCCTTATTATAATTTCCAGCCTCCATGTCTGCCTCTTATTATATGTCCAGCCTGCATGTTTGCCAAATTTATATATCCAGCCTGCCTGTCTGCCCGTTTACATGTCCAGCCTGCATGTCTGCCCCTTATTATTATTTCCAGCCTCCTTGTCTGTCCGCTATTGCCAGAGCCAGCCTCCATCTGCCCACTATTGCCAGTGCCAGCCTCCATCTGCCTGCTATTGCCAGTGCCAGCCTCTATGTCTGCCCCCTATTGCCAGCCTCCATATCTGCCCACAAATGCCAGTGACAGCCTCCATGTCTGCCCCCAAATGTCACTGGCAGACTCCCAGCCTCCATGTCTGCCCCCAAATGTCATTGCCAGCCTCCATCTGCCCTCTTATTGCCAGCCTCCATCTGCCTGCTTATTGCCAGCCTCCATCTACCTCCTTAATGCCAGCCTCCATCTGCCCCCTAATTGCCAGCCTCCATCTGCCCCCTTACTGCCAGCGCCAGCCTCCATCTGCCCCGTTAATTCCAGCCTCCATCTGTCCCCTTATTGTCAGTGCCAGCCTCCATCTTTCCCCTTATTGTCAGTGCCAGCCTCCATCTGCCCCTTTATTGCCAGTGCCAGCCTCTATTTCAGACCATTAATTTTTTTTTACTTACCTTTGATGTCTTCTGCCTTCCTCCATGGCGTTCACACTGTCTGGAGCTCCCTCTCTCATGCGCGGTGTCAGAACTGCGGTCACATGACCGCTGGTAATACAGGGCTCCTACAGGAGCCCTGTAGGACCCTATCCCTTTTCCTGAATGGCAGTGACCCGTAGGAGCCCTGTATTTTCTGTTCTGTACTGGGAAAAGCCCTGCTGCATATACAGCAGCACAGGCTTTAAAAAAAAAAAATCACTTTGTCCCGAGAGTCTGATCTCTTGGGACAAGTTCTGAGGCGGGCGAGACAGACCCCCCGAAAGCGGGACTGTCCCTCTCAAATCGGGACACTTGGGAGGTATGCATACCAATACTCACTCTATCTCTCTGGCAGTAGTTATCTCCTATAGCCGATACTTGCTGCTGAAGAGAGCTGTAGCAGAATAACCCTTTTTCTTTATTGACACTGTCAGTGATGAAGAGCACAGGCCTAACAGCCACTGTTGGTAAAGTTTGTCTGTGTACTGGGTTGAGCCAAAGGCTCTCTGTTAGTACCGGTAAGTCACTGATGAGTCTGCCAGCAATACTTATTGTGCATCCCTGCTTCCACCCTGAACAAAGGGCGTTTTACCCCCACTTCCCTCCCTGCCCCCATCTGATTCCACTGTGATGTAAATAAATAATCTGTTCGTTATTTTAAGATTGAGATCAATGAGCATAAAAAAAAGAATCTGCAGTTGGAAATATCACAACACTGCTGTCAAAACACAGAACTATGGGAGCAGCAGGCTCCATGGCTTTGCTAAATCAGTAAGTGCATAGCAAGAGGGAGAAAACACATAGCATACAACAAGAAGCAGCCAAAAGTCCCCTTGAGCTTATCTTGTATAACAGCCTCTCCTGACTTATTGAACAGAAGGCTGGTGGTATTCCAGAGATGAAATCATTGAAGTTTGGCCTCTCAAACATGACAATAACACTAAAAAGAAATGTTAATAAGTCAAAAAAGTCACATGCTCTCATGTGGGAGAAGCAGAAAGATTTTCAATGACTGGATTGCGTTGTTGATGATAAGTGAACTTTCTCTGCCTTGCACAGTGCTGAGTACTCCCATTAAGAAACAGAACACAGCCGGCAGCAACAGCACTACTAGCTGGCTGCTCTTCCGCTTGCTAAAAGCAAATTGCCAGGAGTAACCCTACAGTGCTGAGCTCTCCCAGATTGTCCACCATCTGACTAAAAAAAGAAACCTGCTTCAATTTAATACATATCCATTCTTGTGCTTTAACTGGCCTAAATCTGTCGTTTCTTTGTATTTAAAAGAATAAGTTATTGTCAGGCACAGGATAAAACCGAAGCTGCTAGAAATGTAACAGTATGCAAGTTTGGCCAAGGTAAATAGCAATAACTAGACTGACAAGCATCCTATTTTTCCATTTATGGAACATGAGCTCCCTCTACAGATCACCACTGGGAATTACTTCAGCGTCTATCCTGGCAGCTGCACAGCATATATAAAGAATGAGATGGAGATATATATACTTGCAAAATCACGCAACCACTAAAAGTGTAATTAAAATGAATAATTTAGCGATAGGTATTAATTTTATTGACTACCCCTTCTGTTATTTACTCTGCAGCTATTAAATCACATTTCACAAGCTGTCTTTTTTTGCCAAATGCCAGAATGCAAGAAAACAAAGGGGGCCAAGGGTTAACCAGCCAATGGATAGTAAAAAAAAACTTTTTATATTGTGTGTGCTGCAGGATCTCACTCCCAAGGGAAGTCTGACTTCCAAACAGCTTTGGTGCAAGTACACAAAGTCATTTATTTTTACTAGAGAAGTGAGGCTAATATAGTCTGCCATGGCAGTCACTTTTATTACTGCAATGAATTACACATATGCAATATTTACCAGGAAATACAATATATCTTTTGTCATTTATTCATGCTTTACATATGTGCATGCAATATTTAAGCTACATTAGCACCTATGAATATTTAGTTCCTTTGGCTACTCTCATCCCTGTTAAATTCACTGTTTTTTCGTAGGGGGCACAATGTTAACACTCTTCTGTGCCTCTTCCCTGGCATTACATTAGAATCTACCGTGGAGGAAAGGGATCTAGGAGTCATTATTTCCAGTGACTTAAAGGTAGCCAATCAATGTAACAAATCAATGAGAAAGGCAAGTCAGATGCTTAGTTGCATAGGGAGAGGAATTAGTAGCAGAAAGAGAGAAGTAGTGATGCCCCTTTATAAGTCATTGGTACGCCCTCACCTAGAATACTGTGTTCAGTTCTGGAGGCCATATCTCCAGAAAGACATAAATACATTAGAGACAGTGCAAAGAAGAGCAACTAAAATGGTCCATGGCCTTCATAACAAATCATACCAAGAAAGGCTAGAGGAACTAAACATGTATAGCTTGGAGCAGAGAAGGGAGAGGGGGGACATGATAGCAGCTTTCAAATACATCAAGGGTTGTGACCAGCTAGAGGAGGGTACCATTTTTCAAAAGAAAAGGTGTAATAGAACACGAGGGCATGAATATAAACTGGAGGGTGGTAGATTCAAAGGAAATGTGCGGAAAAATTACTTCACTGAAAGGGTGATAGATAAGTGGAATAGCCTCCCATCTGAAGTGGTTGAGGCCAATACAGTAGAACAGTTTAAACATGCTTGGGAAAAATATAAGGATATCCTAAATTGTAAACCAAATTGAGGGTAAATAGGGTCTAGGGTCAGTATAGGTTTAAATAAACAAATGGGCAGACTAGGTGGGCCATGTGGCTCTTATCTGCCGTCACTTTCTATGTTTCTATGTTTCCCTCACAACCTAGACTCTCCTCTTATGCTCATACATAATATGAGCTGGATCCAGACTTAAGTAAGTGCTTAAAACTAGTTACTCCTGGGCTAAACTATGTTGACTGCAGGGGGAGTCAAGGTAATTGTATTCTTTGCATGCAGGGATATATCTGTGAATTGCTTACTGCACACAGATATTGACCAGCTTTACTATTACACTGTTATTTAGACCATGGTTGCCAACTTTTGCAAATGAATATCAGGGAGATTGTGATAACCCTATCAAGGCGCTGCACCAAAGGGGTGTGTCCTGTGAATAGCTCCACCCGGGGTTTCTAGAACTGCCAGGAAAAGTATTTCTCAATAAAAATGGCAGCAAAAGTATTTATTCAGTTTTAAATTATCAGTGAATAAATGCGTATTTATTAAAAAGATAATTGCCAGTCTTTGATTATATCTTTGCCTCCATAAAAATGTCTGCCTGCATAGGCCTGAATGCAGGGAAACAGGACACAATATCTACATTTTGTCATAATACAGCAGTGACATTTGGAACATCAGGGAGATTATCAAACACTTCAGGGAGTCAGGGAGATTACCCATATTTCAGGGAGTCTCCCTGATATTCAGGGAGAGTTGGTAACTATGATTTAGAATTGGGATAGGAAACATCACCTCTCAACTGTAATACTGTTTGCAACAGATGAAATATGACTCCCCTGCAATCAACATGGTTTAACCCAGGAGTAACTAATTTCAAGCACTTATTTAACTCTGGATCCAGCCCTATGTGTGGTAATATACATTAGAGAATCCCTCCCTCTGCTCTTTGAGTGAGTGGAGGCCCTTCTAAAATTGTTATACCGTCCAGCTTTATTTATGTTCGCCCCTGATCGCGATCATCAGAAGCTACTATTACAGTGATTGTGACACCTGATTGGTGTTACCAATAACACATCCATTTTAAAGTGGACTTCTTAAATTGTCAGGCATTTCCGTGATAGCACAGATTTGCGGTGTAATTTATTTACAAAAAATGTAAATACTGATGTACAAAATGAGACACAAACAAGGGCACTGACAGGTGTCTGGGAGGGGACAGGCTGTTGTTCTGTAGAATAGCCAACCAGACTGTTCCAGTGTTGGACCACACCTCTATTCCTTGTTCTAATGCTCTAATGCCTCCCTATATTCAACTTTGGCTTTACCGATATCACCTCTTTCATGGCAATTTAGCCCTTGGCAGAGTCTAACATATACACTTTGGCATCCAATATCAAACACGCTGGAGTGCAGGGCACTCCCCCTGAACTCCTGCAACTCCTGCATTTCAGAGGCCAGGACACTACCTTAAGCACACTGCACGGATCCCTGAATACTTAAATGTACGTAAGGGCTCAGCCAAGCCGTTACTGTACAAATAAAATGCCTATGTCCACCCACCAGGCGTATCTTGTACACATGATAAGTGGACCATCCCCTGTGCGGAGGATGAATTCCACACGGAGCGCAGCATCGATGCAGACATATAGGTACTGCACATGCAGGATTTCTTCATTCTGGATCAGGCCCATTTTCATTATCTATGCCCACTCCCATATCTTCTTTTACAGGTTTATGCAATGATTTTATTACATATGCCATTCAGCCCCACCATATTTTCATTTATCTGTCATCTGTTATCGGTCCTAATGAAAATAAAAGTACTGCTGGATGCTGTCTTATTACAAATCAGCCCTGCATACCGCCTGCAGTGATCTATATACTGCTAGCTGAATCACTGATAGATGCAAAGCTTGTCTGAACTAATAGGTTATCTTCTCTATACAGTTCAGACATACTATCTATACAGATATACATTGTCATGGGGGTAAGTGAGAGTAGGATTGTTGTAAATTAGTAAACAAAATTCCTCTTGTCACTATTCTTCTGTTTTTCCTGGATTTTAGTACCTAGAAAACTACATTACCTAGATCTGCTCCTAAGGTTCAAAGACTTTGCCCATCATTAAAATGTAAGACCAATTAAATACCCACAGCAGAATGCAGTATTCAGAAGACAAGGAAGAGATTTGACATCTGTCTCCCATTTCCTACATACAATACATTTACATCATGCATGTCACCCAGTGCTATTCAACTTGTGAACAATCACTGTCACTGCTCCTTATCCTGTGGCCCTAGCCGGTACTTCTGGCATTTCAATCTCTTTCTGCAAGCAGGGCAGACTAATGTGATGGCTTTATCAAATCTCAGCTGATCTTCTTCAATTGTAAAAGTGTCCATGACTATCTGATGCTATCTCAGCCATTTCAACTCAAGTTTCAGTTAACACTGAAATTTGTGAATGGGTACTTTTTTTTTTACTGTCTTTATAAGTCACTGACAAGTAAGTGAATCTCATATAACAAAAGAATGGAAACAGGAAAACAGGGTAGTTATTTTGTTACATTTGCCTAAATGTGCGGTCTGCTGAATTCAGATGTCACATTATAACATCAGGGAGAAGATATGCATACAGTTGTTGGCAATAACTGCAACATTAGGTCAAAAGTTCAGATCTTCAGTTTGGCACTAATTGCCCTCACGTTCTTTTCACCTTTCAACACATGATGCTTCTGTTTGAATGTTCAGCATAAATTGGCTTCTATAAACAGCACAAAAGATCAGAAAGTACAATGTGTATGTAACTTGGCCAGCTACTTTCATGCTTTGCTTTTACAAATATATCAGTGGCAAAAGAAAAAGTTTCAACAACTTAATTTAGATATTTATTTATTTATTCATTTATTTATTTTCAAATGGCAACTATTTTTTTTGTTTACTTTTATTTTATTGTTACCTATACAACATAAAACAATAACAGTCTAATATCCTGAGATATCCTGAGACACAAGTGGCATAAAGGATTTTTTATTTTTTGGGTATAGGAGGTGGGTGTATAAGGAAAGGACAGTGCACAGTGACAGCAGTTTATTTAGAACAGTCAGAAGAGAACAGTCCTTATGGCAGTGTCCAAAAGATGTAATCTATGTCTCAGGAATGTGTCAAAAAAATGTAAAACTTGCATTTTCTCTAAGATTTACCAACTAATTATAATGCTGGATTCAAAACCCATTAAACACTATGGATTGACTACTGAGCAGATATACAATAACATTCAGGGGATGATCTACAGTTGGGAGTCACAGCAACAAAGGAGCGACACCATGATGAACTGCAGGGGAGGCAAATTTTAAATGTGCAAACAGAATTAGAGCTGAGAGGGGAATTTTTTTGTAGCGCAACTTTAAATTAGAGTTTAAAATGAAGCTCTCTAATATATGTTCACAATAAGTTATCAGTTAGTATTTTCTCTGCATGCTAATGTTTTTCATTCATACGACATTGCAAAATGGTTTGTCCAAATACACATTGGCAGCTTTAGTGTGTTTAGTCCTAACTCTGGATCAGCCCCAGTGTTCAAAGTAGACAGGTGTACAGTGATACTGTCTGTTGTCGATTAAGTGTAAGATTCGCTTTTACTGCTACTGGTAAATAATGAATGTCCGATCTGATCGCATTTGTGGTTCAATGCACAAAAGATTTATTCTACAGGGATAGCGTTAATTCAAAAGTGCTGATCATACGAAACAAACGTGCACAACCAGCGCTGGCAGAACGCTCTGACCTTCAGGGACAAGCAGGAGTTTTTACACAATCTTATTTTGAACAGCTTTTTGTGAATAAAACATATATTTAATAACATTGAACACACTTTATTAATAATAATAATAATAATAATTATTATTATTATTATTATTATTATTATTATCATTATTATTATTATTGTTATCATTATTATTATTATCATTATCATTATTATTATCATCATTTTTATTATTATTATTATTATTATTATCATTTTTCATTGCAGCCACATGTATGGGAACCTAGTTATTATTATGCAGGATCATGAGCCTGTGCTCACATACACACAGATGTGTGCGAGCGCATTCATTTCTCTGTGGTTTTAAGTTTTTTGTTGACATCCTTGCACAGATTCATGTATTGTATTTCATTACTTTCTTTCTTTATTTTAAGTATTTAACTTTAAAATAATTCTACTGCTTTGAATGTAAAAAGTATCACATTCCATTCATATACATTCAAAGGGCCTGATCCAGAGCAACGCTCGCAAGCGAGCGTACGACGAGCGTATGCGAATTTTCGTCAAAAAATTCGCAATGCGCATGCCCAGTATGACAGGTTCCGGTCGCCCGCGCGTCATGAGCGAATAGCGGGCGTATCGTTAGCGTATTTTTCGCTCGCCGGGCGTATTTTTTTTACGATGGTCGGCTGGGCGCCCGTTTTACTACAGGGAGGCGGGGATAGCCATTTAAATTGTACAGTATGGGCGTGCTAAGCGTATTTTCTCAGCGTATTTTCTGCGAATTTTCGTACGGCCGACGGTCGTACCCAGTGTAGGGTATAGCCGCCGTAAGCAGGGATTTTACTATGGGAGTGCTAGGGGCGTGTAGGTTGATACGACGAGCGTACGTTCGCATTCGCCCGTCGTGCGAATTTTCGTAGCGCTGGATCAGGCCCAAAGTTCCATAATGCCACATCCAAACTGGTCAAAAATGCACTTCTAAACTCCCATTTCGACCATTATCAAAGCACATGCTTCACCTATCTGGAAATGTCTCTCAGAGACTTCTATGGACTGTCCCAATATCAGTTGAATTGTTCAGCTTTATTGAAGAGTAGGACAAGATCTATGGTTAAGTTTGCAGAAGTATTTTGCGTGATGGATGAGGACATGTTGTGTGCGTGAGGCCTAGTGATGAAGAAATCATCCCTGTCTAAGAGTTTATTATATTCATTGTACTTATCAATACATTATAGAAAGAAAATTTCTATATAGTAATTTCTTATTTTTTAAATGTTATTGGAGATTCATAATGTGAGTGCAGCAGTCTTCTGTACTAGGTGGGGGATTCAGACAGATTTAACAATACAGCTGCTAAAGCCTTGTTGTGAGAAAGCTGAGAAAATTTTTACTTTCTAAGTGCTTTTGTTTAAAAATGCATAGCTGACTTCCGGTGGCGCGGTGCACAGAGCTGGCCGCATCTTAATTGAGCTCCCCACTTTCCGCCGAAAAAAACCCCAAAAGCAGGCTTGCAAACGCCTAATCGCTGGTGGCTGGACCTCGCAGTGACGGTGGGGACACGGAGAGACGGCGTGTGGCGGGGAGCAACTTTTCCCAGACCCCGGAGTCCACCTTGCAGCCAGGCCTCTACAAAATATGGCGCCGGAGCCTCTGCTCTGAAACAACACGTTCCCGCTGTGGGGGCCGCGGCCCTGCGACTGGCTGGCCCGAATCCTGGGAGGGAGCCCAGTGACAACGAGCTTGGAGCTGACCCGGATTACCTGTGTCTGGATCGCCTGCAGCTGCAGCTGTCGGGAGACGTTTGGGAAGACCGCGTGAGACGCGCTGCGAAGAGGCGCGGGAAAGCTGTATCCACCGAGGCGACTGGAGAGGAGGAAGGAAACACAGCGGAGGACGGCGCTTGCTTGCGGGGGACCTGCTGAGCTGCCCCTGTACAGCCGTAGATGTCAACCTTGGAAGGCGGCGGCCAGACACAGAGGTACTGAGCGGTACTGAGCTTGCCCAGGTTCCTAGCGGTGACGGAGAGAGGAGGACTGCTGGAGGGGTTTGCGGGAGAACAGCCCTGCGGAGCTAACCGGACCGTCGAGTCCCACTTGGTCCCGCTTGGAGGTAAAGGGGGGTGCCGGAGGCAGTGCGGAGGTCCGGTCCCTGACTGTCTGGAGCTGTGGGCTGGCTTGGAAGAGGTGCAGGTGGCGGGAGGCCCGTATGATCAAAGGGGCACTTTGAGGAAGCGAAGCATTAGCTGGGGGAACTGGAAGACGCGGTGAGGTGCCTGGTGAGCATCCGGATACCCCCTGTTCTGCCCAGAGTTCGGCTTGCACCTCAAATAGAGCCCGAAGAATCCCCCCCTGTTTTTGATATTCTTCGCTTCTCTGACTCTATATATTATAGTATAACTACTGGAGTTGAACCTGGTAATTTTACCCAGAAGAATTTCTCCCCAGCTTCCCTATCTGATCACACCAAGGCAGCTTTTCCTGGACTACCACTACAGAAGCCCAGTTGTGAGTCACTACTATTACCATCGTTTTTTTTACCCCTGCCTGTAATCATATCTGAGGTGTGCATCACATACCTTTATCCCAGTTAATATATACCTGGATATCTGCGCTCAGACCCAGGGAACCTTTCTTGTTTCCATATACTATAACCGCCAATTTCATCTCAGTAACTACTGACTCTTTGTGAAGACTCGGGCTTAAGCTGGTAACCCTATACCCGGCTCGGACGGAACTCTATATTGTGTGTAACTGTCCAGCAAACGTGTGCGCCATTTCCTTATTGTTTGCAATTAAGATAAGAGGAGTTCCACTACTCTATTTTACATAGTTGATACCTCATTTAATGCTACTGTCTAGCTTAATTTGACGCCTACTGTACTTATAAAGTGTAGCTCTATATCCAGGGCTGTATATTCCCCCTTGTCACGCAAGATTTGCAGGGTAATACATCTGACTAGATATATGGTGTACGGGAGGTGGGTGGTTGGCTACCATCGGGACAAGACTCCTTAGGTGTCATTGGCAAATTGTATAATTAGGTCTGCCTACTCTATACATATCACCTTCTGTTAGATAAGTAGATTGCTACCGGTGGTTATAGTATCTTGTTATAGGGGCCAACTGTTGTCCCAGAGGACAGGTGTTGAGGGGACTGGCCAACAGTGTGTTTCTGCTCTACCTGGGGGACGGAGAAGTATGAGCTCCTAACACCTAGTTAAAACGTTAAATTTTTCTTATGCAAATTGCATGCCTTTTGATTTACCTGTTTCTGTATGTTAAAAATGTTTAGGATGTAATCCTATTTATGATGCAAGGTGATTACCCCTGTTTCTTATCTACAGTTGGAAGGGTATAGTTCAAAGCGCTATAATTGTTGTGAGAACATACAGCCACCACAATTTACGTCCACGTGGTGTGGTGGGCTCTGCTATGGATAAATTTATAGATAAATCAATAGCTAAAAATCCTAGTGCCACTCCACAGAAAATGGGCAAAGTTAGGGGTTCCGGGAGTAGGGCGGCCAATGTAGCGCCTGCTTCCCCTGAACGTGAGATAGAGGATGTTGGTTGCCCCAGAACAGGTGGTGCCCAGGCTCCCTCCTCGTCTTTCCCTTCCACAGCAGAAATAGTGCAAGAAATCACAAAAACCATGATGCCGTTAATAGATAAGCGATTTGAGGACTTGCAGGTGAAGTTCGATAGCACACTAGCGAAACTTGAGTCCAATAGTGTCAGGCTGACAGAAGTGGAGCAGCGTACTAGTGATGCTGAGGACGCGCTACATGTACTGCAAGAACAGTTAGCGGCGCAAGATACGGTGCTCAAATCCATGTCTGATAAATTAGAGGACCTAGAGAATCGTAATCGTAGGAACAATTTGAGATTTGTGGGGGTCCCGGAGTCATATAAAGGTCAACAATTGCTGGACCTGTTGAGTTCAACTGTCCCTCAGAGCTTATCTGGTTTTCCATATGTCTCGCCTCTGGCTATTGAAAGGGCACATCGCTTGGGCCCAGAGGGTCCAGGCGAACGTAATAGACCACGCCCGGTGATTGCCCGTTTCTTAGATTTCAGGGATAAGGAGAAGCTTTTGTATGCCTATCGTAAACAACAGCATTTAAAAATTGGGGATCAGAGGATCCTGGTTTTCCAGGATTTCTCTGCCTCGGTATCACAAAAACGTAAGGCGTTCTCAGAGATATGTGGCTTTTTGGTGGAACGTCAGACGAGATTTGCTTTGCTGTACCCGGCTAGATTAAGAGTGACCGAGGGGGCAGAGACCCTTTTCTTTACGGATCCTCAGAAGGCTAGGGAACACTTTATGGGTGCCGCTCAACCTCGCTGAAACTCGTTCAATATGTTCCTTAATACAGTTGCTGTAGGTCAAATTATACTGCTTATTAGGATGTTTTACATACAGGGGTATCAATCCTTGCTATTACTTTGTAATTCAGTAAAAGAATTACACTGTGCCTCTAAATCATAATGGGGCCCAGTGTCGGTTCAATAGTTGTTACAAGTTTTGTCAAAAAAAAAGTTGATGTTGTATTGTGCAAAATACTTACCATGCTGCTTATCCTGAGATGTAATTGTCATGAGCTCTTATGGTTGATGCCAGTTGAGAATAGAGGCATACTGCACGTAATAGGTAATTGGTATAGGGAGGTGGGGATGCCAGAAGTTCTGTGTTCTTTTTCCTTTATTTCTTCACCTAGAGATGCTGGCTAATGCTAATTTAAATTCTGATATGCAGGGTCGGACGCCAGCGTTAAAAATCCTTTCTTGGAACGTAGATGGCCTGAACACTCCTATCAAAAGGAGAAAGATTTTGACCCATATTAGGCGGCGTGCTCCGGACATAGTGTTCATCCAGGAGACGCACTGGAAGGAGGGTGATGTGGCACAGCTTAAGGCACCATGGATAGACCAATGTGTATCCGCAAATTTTAGGTCCAAGAGTAGAGGGGTGGCTACGATATTTCACCGGAACTTACAATATAACATATTGGAGCAAGTCTCGGATCCTAATGGCCGCTTTTTGCTTCTAGATGTGGAAATATGGCAGGTTAAATATACCCTACTTAATGTGTATGCCCCCAATGACACTCCCCATGTGTTTCTGCAATCCCTTTCGACCTTCCTCTCACAACGCACATTATATCATTTAGTTATAGGAGGTGACTTTAATCTGGTAGATAACCCCTTGTTAGATAGGTCATCCGTCTCACAATTGCAAAACCATAGATATTGGAACACCTTGCAGAACTTTAAACAGACGCACGCAGTTAATGATCCCTGGCGTGTAACTAGACCCACGGATAAGTCATATACATGTTTTTCGGCTGCCCATGGATCCTTTTCTAGGATTGATTTCTTTCTTATTTCCGACTTTTTATTTGAAAAACTCAAATTGATAGACATCGGAGAGATTGTCATCTCTGATCATGCTCCCATCACTTTAATCTTAGATGCCCCATCGCATCCCCAGGTCAATCGCCGCTGGAGATTCCCGAATCATCTGTATACTTCCCTAGAATTTGCGACCTTCCTCACGGCGCATCTCACGGATTACCTAGATAATAATATTGAACACTGGGACAATCCGGTGCTCTTGTGGGAGGCCTCCAAAGCGGTAATGCGAGGGCATATTATGTCTTATGTATCTAATAAGCGCAAGCAGGACAAGCAAAAGTATGCGCAACTGCAAAGGGAGGTACAAAACACATTCCAAACCTATGTAACCTCCCCTACAGAAGGCAACAGAACTATTTATATGCAGGCAAAACAGGTCCTAGAGGGGTTTCTCACCTCCAGTGTCAGGATTGAATTAGATTATGTGCGACATAAATTTTTCAGGTGGGGGGATAAGGCAGGCAGGCTGCTCTCTCGAATGTCAAAGCCTTGGAAGAAGCGGTCCTTTATAACGGCTGTTCGTGACCCTGACTCCGGTGCTGTTTCCCTGTCCACACAGGAGATTCATGACCAGTTTAGAAGATTCTATGAACGGCTGTACAGCCCGATCCCACACGATCCTACCCTGCAGGCCTCTCTCTTTCAAGAAGCACAATTACCCAAATTATCACAAATCCAGATAGACAGCTTAAAGGCAGACATAACAGCTGAAGAATTAAATAGTGTAATCTCTAAATTGAAGCCACAAAAGGCTCCTGGCCCGGACGGTTATACTAGTGAGTATTTTAAGATGTTGGGGCCGTCTTTGGTCCCCCCATTGTTGGAGCTGTATCGCACAATCTTTAAAGATACCCCTGTTTATCCCTCTTTCAATGGGGCTATTACAACTTTGATCCCCAAACCCAACAAAAACCCACTAGATGTTGATTCATATCGCCCGATCACATTATTAAATACAGACTTTAAGATACTCTCTAAAATGTTTGCTAATCGCCTACAGGCTGTGTTACCTGATTTATTGACACGCCATCAGTCAGGTTTTGTGCAGGGTAGGCAGGCAGTAAAAGCAATTAGGACTGCAATAGCGGCAGTGATAAGCGCGCATCAATCGGCATCGGGTGACCAAATGCTGCTTAGTTTAGATACACATAAGGCCTTCGACACTGTCTCCTGGCCCCACTTATACTCTGTCCTGCTAGCAAGAGGCTTTGACGACTCTTTTATTAATTTGGTTAAATTTTTCTATATGGATCCCAAAACTAAGTTATGTATTAATGGGGTAGTGGGCGGGGAGATAGTGATGGGTAGGGGTACGCGACAGGGGTGCCCGATGTCGCCCCTGCTGTTTAACTTGTCCATAGATCCCTTATTTCGAATCCTGGATAATTTGGAAGCCTTCCAAGGAATAAAAATAGGAAGGATGGAATTAAAACTAACGGCATTTGCAGATGACGTATTACTGTATATTTCAAACCCGAAGGACTCAGTTGACCTAATATTGGGTAAGCTGGCAGAGTTTGGGAGACTCTCGGGCTTCGCGGTAAACATGACCAAATCTGTTGCGATGTCACTGAGTAGAACTGTTTATATCCCGGGATGGGGCAGGCATTTGGGTTTCCAATGGGCAAAGGACCACATTCTATATCTTGGTATTAAATTACCAAAAAACCCTTCTAAGCTTTATGACCTAAATTATGGGGCTGCGATAACGACTATTCAGGAGGAGCTGCGAGGCTGGCGCTCACTACCACTGTCTTTCTTGGGTCGCATAAATTTAATTAAAATGATTACATTCCCCAGATTAATGTACATAATACAGTCACTGCCGTTACTGATACCTCAGAAGACGGTTAGGAAAATACATGCATTATTCAGAAAGTTTATATGGCTGGATGGTGCATCGCGTATCAGTATGGTAAAATTACAGCAGCCAACTACCAATGGAGGGCTGAATCTACCGAGTGTGAGAAATTATAATCTGGCAGCACTATTAAGATACCTCCGCGATTGGTTGCATGAGACTTGGGTGTACTGCGACGGGAATGTGGAACAAGCTTTCTTGAATGGCATAGGCCTGATAGGTTTCCTACATATGCCGGACCACGAAATACTACCTAAAATCAAAAGCAACCCTTTATTGTGGCATACTAGGAAAGTGTGGCATATTCTCCGGACAAAACATAGCCTAAATGGTTACAAATCATTGTTCTTGCCATTCCTGTCTAACCCTACCTTTCAGGGAGGGACAGCTTACTTTCCCTTCCACAGATGGAAGCAACGAGGAGTGTCCAATATTGGTCATCTGGTGGATCATAATATCAGGAAGCCTCTCACCTTTGTACAAGCTAAAGAGAAGCATTACTTCTTGAGCCACTATCCAATGGCTTTTTTGCAGGCTCAGTATTACACTGCAAGGACGATTCGTGGCCTTTCCGAAGCGGACTGGAATAACCCGCTGGATAAAGTGTTGGCCCAACCCCCTCCGCAAAGAGGGGCTATAACGGTACATTATAGGTTCTTGAGGGATACATTAGACTATGCGCAGACTACGACCGGCTTGGCTAAGTGGATTACTCATTTCCCTACTTTATCAGAGAATAGTTTAATTAAGGATTTATACAGGTCGTGTCAAGTAATTAAATCTAACCAATATCGAGACATGTTATATAAAATCTATCACTATGCTTATTTTTCACCTAAACGGTTGCATGCAATGGGAAATAGGGATTCCTCGGCTTGTCCTAAGTGCGGTAGGCTGGACGCGCATATGTTCCACTGTCTATGGGAATGTCCCATGATAAGGCGATTTTGGCTGCAGATCCGGGGTTTTGTGGAAGAACACCTAATTTGTAACTTTGATTTTACACCTGAATGGGCAGTGTTTGGTACATTTCCAATGGAAGGGCGGGTACCCAGAGTTATTAAGAAGTTAGCTCTATTAGTGAGTGCGGCAGCTAAGAAAGTGATCCTCCAGTGTTGGATGTCTACTACACGTCCATCCATGAAGCTGTTCTTGGACAAGCTATTTTTTCTCTTTAAAATGGAGTGGATTGAGACTCTATTGGAAAAGGAAAAAAAGGTGGAAGGGTTTATGAAATGTTGGGGAGGTTATATTAATATACTTCATCCGACAATGCAAGGCAGAATCAAGGATTCTATATGCAACACTTCTTGGTATCTATTGGAATCTCACTTAGGCAATATACCTACAGTGATAAATCGGAATTAGATAATATCAGACAGAAACGTGCAGTGTGCCTCGTTATTCGTTATTTGTTATTTGATATCTGATGTGAAGGTTACACAGTGTTTAAGAGTAAAAGTTGATCCGGACTGGATATTCACATATCATGATAGTCAACTGAAGTGTTAGTCAATTAAACATCCACCGATCACTGGCCATTCGTGTGGTAGAAGATTTCATACATCATTTGTTGTTACCCTGCTATACTCATGACGATTTGATGTAATGTAAGCCAATGTTATAAAATTGTTTACAGCATATTTTGTGTACAATGCAATATCATCAATATAAAAAAGTTATGGAAAAAAAAAAATGCATAGCTGAGCACTGAGCAAACACTGTGCTTCTTCAAAAAGTAATAGAGGCATTGAAATTAGAATATATGTATGTAGGATGTGCAAGTTAGGGAGATAAAAAGAAATATAAATGTTCTATTAAATCAAATATTTATTTAAGTGGCTATTAAAATGTGTGATCACCTCAGGGTTGCCGACTATTGAAAGCCATAGATGAATGCAAGGTGCAGGGCTTAATGACACGTTTTATCTAGTGTTAAAGGGGATGGACGGGGCTTGATAATATCATCAAGTCCCGCCTATCCCTAGTAACACTAGGGATTACAATTGTGATTATTAGGGGGTCTGGGTTTGCGGAAGATTTGCCGGCTCTCCCGGGATACCGGGAGAACGGCCCAAATTTCGGAAGTCTCCTGGATATTCCGGGAGAGTCGGCAACCCTGGATCACCTCCTGGCAAGACAAAGCAAAGTGGCCTTTAAAATAGATACCCTTTCATCCTTTATCAACTGTACAGTTTGCATCCTGTGATCTTGTCTAGGTTTATGAGCTATGAGGATACATATTTGTTTAGACCAGGGGCTAGATTTACTAAACTGCAGAAAAAGAAAACAGGAGGTGATGCTCATAACAACCAATCAGATTCTAGCTTTCACTTTCCTTTTACATACTAGAGAATGTCAGCTAGAATCTGAATGGTTGTTATGGGCAACATATCTATTCTTACTATTGAGCAGTTTAGTAAATCTTAGCTTAGGGGTTCTCATCCACCTCAAATAGTACATGATTTCCAGATCCCTGTGATGGAGCACAGTTGTATTCATAGGATCCACAAGTTGTACTAATTATTTCACTTATGATTATGAGGTAACCTGCACTTGAGGACTATGGTTGAGAACTTTTGGTATAGCTTATGGAAGGAAGTTGTGTTCTTTAATACAAGTAACTTATCTACAATGTACTGCAGGATGGGTTGGAAATCAGCATAAGGCCTGTACCACACATTGGAAGACCTACCAATTTAGTCATCTTGAAAAATACACTATTATCATAAAAAATATACACAAAAAATGAATTGGCAAAATATTCTGATAGATTCACAAAAGCAAATCAGGGCATTTGTGTTTTAACCACTCCCACTCACACACAGAGCTGGCATCAGGGGGGGAAGACTGCTGGAACTGGAATCCCAGGCACAGGGAGAGAGAGAAAAAAGGCCCTATATAAAACAGAGTAGGTAGATCATCTTATGGTGCACACCTTATTAGCATTACTGAGAAACAATGTACTAATCTGAGCTTCAACATGATGATCAATCATTTTTCTCAGTAATGCTAATAAGGTGTGCACCATAAGATGATCTACTTACCCTGTTTTATATAGGGCCTTTTTTTCTCTGTAGTTTACCCTTTTTTGATCATCAGTTGTTGCACCCTCCTATCATTTCTTTGGGTGTATTTAAAACATTATTACATAGTGTCTGTGCGGATTTCCCTTTTCCTTAAAAGTACAACAGGGAGAGAGAGGTCTGCCAATACTCACCTCAGCTCTCCAGCAGCAAGTATAGTGGTAGGGGAGAGATGAGTCACTGTCACCAGTCTCCTCCAACTGGTACCTGTTGCTGGAGAGCTGCACATCAGCTGGCCAATACATGGGCAGAACGTCTTTAAAACAAGCCTTCCCTGCATATCAGCCCACTGTGAATCATTCCTGCAGGTCCGCTGTGCTCCACCTATATGTGACATCACAGCGTGTGTCGCAGCCTGGGTCTTGAGCCTAACAATTTCTGGTGGAAGCTCTGCTCACACGTACGGCTTTCTGACAATAAAACGCTACCTTATGTTTTCAAACTCAAATGCATGGATATTACAAGAAGAACAGAAGTCTGTAAAGTGACAAAGGGAGAATGCCCACACACAAACTAAGCCCAGCGGCTGTGGAAAGTGTCATTACACTTTCATCTGGATAGGTCAAAATACGTTCCAATCACTTAGTTCTGATATATGTGCACATTGGGCTGGATCTAAGTAAGTGCCTGAAATGAGTTACTCCTGGGCTAAACCATGTTAATTGCAGGGGGAGTCAAGTTAATTGTATTCTTTGCATGCAGGGATATATCTTTGAATTGCTTACTGCACACAGATACTGACCAGCTTTACTATCACACTGTTATGTAGACTAGGGATAGGAAACATCACCTCTCAACTCTAATACTGTTTGCAACAGATGAAATATGACTCCCCTGCAATCAACATGGTTTAGCCCAGGAGTAACTAATTTCAAGCACTTTCTTAAGTCTGGATCCAGCCCATTGTGTAAAAGCCAGTGCTTTGTGATTGAAATGCAAAGACGTCTGAAAAAATGTCCTATAATGTGACTATATCAAGAAAAGTGTAAAAATAGAATTAATGCCACATAAAATGTTCTTAAATTAGTCAAAAACTATAATAAGAATAATTGTAAATAAAGGACTATTGCTGAAGTGACAAGCTCAGATGCATGTTAATAAAACACCATTTTGCATAATTTTTATATTTACTTTGTTTTACACACAATTTACAATTGTCTTCAGTGTTTTTATGAGTCACGGATTAAATACATTTTCCGCACCAGGGCACTTTACACTACATTTATGTGAATTCTCAATAAAATTCAAATGATTTACGACGATAGCGTGTTTTTATTATTGCATTGTATATTTTAATGCAGCACCTTGCAGAATATGGCAATTTGCATTTATATTACAATTATCAATTGCAAAGTTTAGCCTACCATAAATGCCGAAAACTTTGGTCGTTGTTAATAACACCCAAATGGGTTCGTCCACAATGTAAGTTGCTAAAAAACCTCATTCCGGATAAGATATATCCTAAATTTCCTAAAAACTGCTAGAATGTGAAAATAATTTGGGGTAAAATTTCAAATACACCTCTGTTTCAACAATAAATTTATAGCGCTGTTTCTATTTCAATTAAATAGAATATACATACAATAGTGTTTACATAAATTGCTGGAACAGGCCAAAAATGATGATATATATATATATTACGTGTCCAGAAGGCTACCTTAAGTTTTATTCATGCGTCCGTACGGGTACGGGTCAATGCGCATCTTGCCTTCCCTGCCCCCGCCCCTTCATTTAAATGCTTATCCCCGCCTTTATGGTGGGGATATGGCATGCGTACATCATATGTCTGAAGGTATGAAAGCATAACATCTGGCACGCGCATGCGCCGATGTTACTTGGCAGGGGACTTACACAAATGTCCTCTGCCATTATTAGGTCTGTATCCGGCCCTTACACTGGATTGGCATTTAAGACTCCGAAAGCAGTGCCATCCTATAATGGGTCCTCGCTCAATCCAGCCTCTGTGCAAGCACATGGACCTCTGCTTCTACTGCATAACTGGTTTCAATACATCTGCTGCTAGCACACGCACTGTCAGACAGATTAACAAAAGCTGAAGAAGTTTAGATCTTGTATATCCAAATCCGTGCTGGAATGCACATGTCCAATCGCAAAAAGCCGGTGTTTGCTGATCCTATCAATCGGAAAACTTTTTGGAAGTTTGAATCCAGCCCTAAAACCATTTCTGCACTAATTAGAAAACCAAAAAAGGAAATTTCTGGAAAACATGCTACCCATGGACCAGAACCTCAGTAAGGACCCGATCCAGACTTACGGGCATAGACTGTACATTACCCTTTGCAGCAATGTGGAATCCTCACTTCCGCATGTAGGAGAACAATACACTCCCCCTCCCACTCCTACTTGCGAAAGGGAATTCTGTACCCAGGACACTGTACATGCGGAATATTGTAAGTAAGGGCCTAGCCAAGCCCCACATTGTGTGGTGTCTGTTTACCGTAATGTGGGTGAGTAAAAAATTCAAAAACATTAGGTGATTTTGCCCTGACCTATTGGGCGCGATGTGCGAAATTTTCACACTGCACCCAAAAGGACAGCAACATCACAGGGAACAGAACCGGGCCTATTGAGTTACGATACGGAGTTACATATGTCAGCCCATTTCCGCATTCTGAATGTGTAAGCACTCAAAACAATTCTAAATTATGCACAATAATCCTTTCCAATAGCGGGGCATGACAACCTGCTATGCATACAGGGTGTATGCATGTTTCATCAGGGGAGGTATTTAAATCGTACAGTAAGGGCTTAAGTCCAGGGTTCGGAAGCATCATACATGTGAAGCGCCATATGTCCGAGAGGTTTGTACTACCCTCGCACATCGGAATATAGGATCGCATTGTGTTAACCTCTCCTCCACTACGGACGAGATACGAGGGCAGTGTGTACTTAATTCTGGATTCGGTCCAGTAATATT
The DNA here is from genome assembly GCA_011038615.1 of Limnodynastes dumerilii. NCBI lineage: Eukaryota > Metazoa > Chordata > Amphibia > Anura > Limnodynastidae > Limnodynastes > Limnodynastes dumerilii. Next base: position 216,989 of record WWET01002152.1, read on the forward strand.
AAGCAAGCCCCATAGTCTAGTGATAAATTTAATTAGCAGAGAAATATGTTTTTATGGTATTCCAAAATGACTGTAGTCAAGATATCCTCAGCGTGTTGTTTCCTGTGCTTGAGGATATTTATAAGATTACTGATGTCATATAACACAGTCAACTCAAGGTTACTAGCTTGACTATAAATCTTAATAACCACAGAAAGCTTTAAGTACATCTGCTGCTATAATTCAGTCAATTCAAGCCTACCGTCTACATAAATATAAGTAATGGGGCTGCATTTTAACGAAAAGTGTCTGTTGTCTTTTCTGAGAATTGTGAATGGATTGGAGGACATGAGATCTGTGCCAAAACCAGAAATAAAAGAGAATCCTAATGTAAAATATGATGAGGTCTTTTTACTTTTTCCACTTTAGAAGTATTAGTCTTTTTGTTGAAAATAAACTGTTCAGATTAATTTTGTTTTACATAAAAAAAAAATCCAATAATGGATTCTTAGCAATCACAGATGGTCCAAATGTACTACCAGCAGATGGAAAAATATTGGATTAAGATGAGTGTCTAATTGTGGATCATAAAAGCAATGCCAGGTGCTCCCTGACGTATATCAATAAATATATGTGTATTCTGTTTTTTATATATTTTTTTAATGCATTCAGGGTAGCATCAAAAATACATTTATTACATAAGAATGTTGGAGATGCACCATAATGACAGAGAAAAATTGAGATACAATTTTATCAATGTATAATACAAAATGGATGCATAAATGAATGAATAAATGTGCCGAGAGGGATTGCTAAACATCAAAGCCTAAGATAATAATTAAGCAATTGTAGAAGTAGAAAGGACTATAGGTGGGTCACTAGACAAGATCCTACACTCATACCAAGTAGTGGATTTCAAGCTGTTGAGTATCTGCAGTTGCACACTATGGTGCAGACTAGAAATATATGACTCCCAAACAAGAAAGAATCTTCCGACCCTCTGCTCTTTGTCAAGGAGCGACTCCACCCAATCTATTCTAAATAGATGAAATAGTATTGTTTAAATAAACTCAGAGAAGAGGGAGTTGTCTGTAACCATTCTTGAAAAATTGTCTTTTGGCTGCTGAACAAATAGCTAAGAGCATGTGTTTACATCCCTTTACAATTACTTGGGTTGAGGGCAGGATTCCCTATCTGGCCCATTCAGGTACAAAAGGGAGATAATTAACCAGGGTTTATTCTGCGTTCCTCTCAATTTGGAGGCAGTAATGAGGAATAATGGAACAGGACCATAAACATTGATAAAGGTCCACTTCTGGGGACTGACATTTAGGACAATTATTGGTAGATATGGAACCCATTTTAAACCTGCGGAGGGGGGAGAGATAACTGTAGTGAAAAGTATTAAGCAGAAGTTCATTATAAGAGCTAGCTGAGAGAATAAATCTAGAGGAATGCAAAGTTTTGACCATTTGTGAGATAGTCATTGATGGGAATAGAGCAGCCATTGAGACATCCCCAATCAGATTAAGGAGTGGTCTATCAGTTTCTGAATTTTGGAGTAATGCTGAGACAAATTGGTATGAGTGGCCGGAGGCTGCAATAAAAGGGTATCTAAATTAGAAAAAAAGCGGGTGACTCTTGATACATAATGTTGGGCTTGAACAAATGCGAGGGCATATGCTATAATTTTGATACAACTTCAGTGAAAGATAATACTATTTTTCAGGTAAGATCAATCAATTTTCATAACGTGCAAATACCACTGACTACAGATGGAAAGAGGATAGTTGGCCCCACTGCTAAGAAAGTCAGGATTCTTAATAAGGGAAAGGTGTATAGATTTATGAGCATTAAGACCCAACTTTTGTCAGAGGATGTGCCAAATCCTTCTGGCGTTCCACAGTAGAGTGTTGTCCCTTAGAGTTTGGAGAATCTCTTGATCATGCAAGTGTAAGAAGGACACTAGGTCTATCTGTTGGAGAACTTACTGCTCAAGTGAGGTATGGGAGTACAGGTCAGAATTGAGGAGCCAGTCTACTAAATATCTAAACCCTGCAGCGTATGTATATTCCATTATATTGGGGAAGTTGATACCCTCATTTGCTTTCGTTTGATGGAGCTTTTTATACTTATTTTTAGTCTACAATTCTGCTAAATAAACGCACAGAGAAGAAAAAATTAATTTTCTGTGTATGCTTCTGAGTAAAGAGAATAGGGAGGGACTGAATTAATAGAGTAGCCAAGGAAAAGAGACAATATTAATTATATTTACGCAACATAGATAGGACAATTGCAAATGATTCCAGACTTTCAGCTCCTTTGCAATCTCCCTAATAACCAAAGAAGTATTTCTATGGTAATGGAAAAAAAGATTTTTAGAAAGAAGGATTCTCAGGTAGGTGAAAGATTTGGAAAGATTTAAGGGAATTGTGCAGCCACAACTCAGACAACACACCCCAGATTTCAAATACAATGCTTTGGATTTAGCAGTATTTACCTTTAAACCTGACGCCTTACCAAAGTCTAATATGTTATCAAGACTTAGGGAATCTCTCCATTTTGTAATAAAAGAAGGTCATCAGCAAACGAGCAAAGCTTCAGCTCTTGTGTCCTAATTTGTACACCAGTAAAATATATTTATTTATTTATTAACAGGTTTTTGTATAGCGCCCACAGATTACATAGTGCTTTACAATTTAACAATCAGTATACACAACACTGGGTAATAACAGACAGACTGGGTGGGTAGGAGGGCCCTGCTTACAAGCTTACACTCTATAGGACATTGGGTTTGATACATATGGGCAAGTGCTGTATATCACACAGTGGACCAGCCAGGGTGTATGGCAAAAGTGCTGTCAGTGCTTCATATGATCCAGCCACACAGCAGTGTTAGTAGCAGAGATGAGGGAATTTTAGAAAAGAAAGACAGTGCGCGGGGTTTGTGTTAATAATGTGTTAAAAGGCAGAAGTAGTTGTTAATATGGCACTTAATGCTTAGGAAGATTGTGTAATTTGTCTGCCAGAGATTTGTATGTCACTCATGCTACAAATCGCCAGAGAGATTTAAACACTGGCGATTTTAATAAACACACATCTCTGGCGATTTGTATGTGATTCGACTATAGTAAATCTGGAACAGTTAAAATCGCTGCTAAAAAACTACTAACCACAGCGATTTTTACTAAATCGACCTTAGTAAATCTTGCCCCAGGTGAGTAGCTCTTGTTGGCAGGAGGAAATATTAATAACTCTGTTTTTGAAAGATTAAGTTTAAGATGGCGAGAGGACATCCAGGATGAAATGACAGAAAGACATTCAGTTACGCGAGCCAGCACAGTTGGTGTTAGTTCAGGGGTGGATAGATAGATTTGTGTATCATCTGCATAGAGATGATATTGGAAACCAAATGACTTTATTAGTTGTCCAAGGGAAGAGGTATAGATAGAGAAGAGCATGGTACCCAGGACTGAGCCTTGAGGTTCCCCAACAGATAGCGGAAGGGCAGAAGAGGTAGATCCAGAAAATCACGCCACAAAGCCAGGATATGGAGTAAGAGATTGATTGCAAGATTAATGCTTTCCGCTCTCCATAAATATGGGATCCCCATGAACACCATTAATCAACAGGCGTGTCAAAGGCGTATTATAAAAATAACGCATCAGGTGGACAAAGTCTGGGGAAAACAATATTTGCTCCAGTATCGCTAACAGGTGAGGCATATGCTCCTGATGAGGCTGTACGTATAAGGCACAGGATGTATGTGTTGAGATTTTGTATCCCACAAAACACATAACTGGAATGAAGAATTTATGACAAAAATGATTGTGTCAAATAATATATACATGAACCACAGTACATCCTTCCAAAAAATCTCTATAGTATTTATTAATGCGCTTATTATTTTTGGCAGTTAACAATAAGATTACATTAATCTTATTTAACTAATGAACTTATTAGGAACCATACAATTGTCTGAGGTTATATAGCACATTATGGCCTTTTTTAAACAATGGAAAGTCTCATTTCGATGAGGAAATGTCTGTGACGCACAAGAACTGTAGGCAGTAACGCCAGGTGAGGATGCACACCCAATGCTGTAACATAGCGTAGTTTTTGCTCTCTGCTTGCTCAGAAAAGATTTTAATGCAATAACATGAGATCCAGAGGAGAAAATAAGACACTCCACGACCACTTGAATTCTGAAGGGTATTTTGTGGGGTGCAGGCACGTGGTCCATGTACAGTCATGGTCAGTTGCACCCATATCAGACCCGAACACATACATAGCTATACATAGTTTATGGAATAACAGGTGACCATCCACAGGTCATGTCAATATCCAGGGGACTGCTGAAGGCTGACACTCCATAACTTATTTTAGACCATTATGACAGCATTAAACAAGGAATGGAATTCCCCTGTCCTTGCATTTTGGTCAATTGGGAAAGGTAACGTATTCGGTCACGTTGATGCATGGAGCTCAGAATCTACAATTTAACATATTTGTTCCTTCAACCTAATAATTTTTGTTAGTAATTTTTGTTTTTAAACTAATCTACTGAGTGTAAAATAAGAAATAAAGGAAATGGATATTCAAATGACTTATCTTAAATGTCAGAAATTTGTATTTGCATATTTTTCCATCATAAAAATACTCCTCTGCAAAGTCAGTGCATGTTGACAGCTGTGCCCCATACTACTGCCTTAGTCTATGTAGCATTTTTACAGTATGTATATACACAGACTAAGGGCCGGATCCAGACCTGATAACGTCAGGTCACTTACGCACGCAAGGTGCCCATGCAAGATTTATACAGAACTCAGTTCCGTAGAAGCCCATTTGCCAGCAAATAAGCTGTGCTTCCCCTCTGGCCGCTAAAGTGGGCGGGGGGAAGCATGGTAATTGTACAGTGTTGGAGGGTGCTCCCACACTGGTACAGATCAGGGGTTGTACGGACCACTGATGCGCACAATGGACTTAAGACAGGGGGCGTGCACTCCCCTCTCTCTGTTGGACGGACAGACTGGATTCATTCCTAAATCCTTAACTTGTCCCTCCTTTATAGGGACTCTTCATCTATGCCCCTCCATACCTCTTACTTCCTTTATATTCCAACTCCAGCTGCCTCCCATCTGTACATTTGAACTTTCTAAGTAGGTTCTCTTCATTGTTTTAATCAGTGCTAAATATAGTAGTCTATATCAACTGCACACTATACATTCCATCCATCCATGGCTCTGACACTAACTCAGTGTTTGCCATTTAACATAGATTTTTCATCACTCAGATTCTATGCACTTGATGGATTGCTCAGAAACCACTTAAGAATGGCTCTCCACAGTGGTGTTTGTGTCATAGATCTTAAAATACAAGGAGAAAGAGTTCTAAAATACATGTCGAAAAACGTGTGTGAACAAAAAAAAACCCATTAAAATATCAGTCGGGTATAAATCATGATCTTAGAACATTGCTGGGTTTTCATATTTGCACATTCCCAGACGTATAACATATATGCGGTATTTAAGACCGCATATACGCAATCTACGTATGGAAAAGATACGTAGATTATGTTATAAATTTAATGCGCATGCGCAGTAGTCAAAAATGTTAAACTCCCGGACGTATATGTTATACGTATATGTTATACGTCCGGGAGTCTGCATACGGCCCTAATTGCATTTTGAAGAGAACCACTTGAAAAGCCACAGAAATACTATGACATTAAAATGAGAAAGTACACACCTGTAACACCTGCTAAACGAGAATACAACAGTACAGTGCTGAAACCAAGGCATAGCTACCTAAGCTCTCACCACTAATGATGAATCAAGGACAAGAGTGGTGGCAGATTTATCTTGTTCCTTCATGGTGCATTGCAAAGTGAGAACTTGTCATCTTGTACTAAGGACATAACCTATCACTGGAAATTTGGGACAGTCCCAATCTGCTTTACGGTTGTATGCAACATATCTCAGCTTGTGTTTTCTGTGAAAAAGCCTTGCAGTGCTGGCAACATCAAAATACCAGTTTTTCAATCCCACATGTCCTGGATTAAGGCTAACGCCACATTTTCAACAAAATTGTGTACAAGTATATTAAGGAACAAATAACAAACTTTAAGATCAATGGACTGGATCCAAGCCCTCGATTCCACTGTGATTACAGCTCTGAGTGCAAGAGCAGCAATCTTCTGTGCAGGTGTGTGGCGTCCACACCACTCACACACAATCCGTGGATCCTACCTTAAAATTTCCAAGCCATCCACATTAATGAAATCAGCTCAGATGTCTAAATAGCACGTGAGGGCCTTAACATACCCTTACTGTACTCTTGGAATATACCACCCCACCACCACCACCATCTTGCATATGGGACAGAGAATCCAGAACAAGGAGCATTTTGCAACTGCCTGGAGCTGGGTCATTATGATAAAATAAAGAATTCTAACTGAGCTTTACTTCTACTACTACTGACTTGTATAATGTTATTTATATATAAACAGCATTTAGATAAATGGTTGATGCTTGGCACTGCTGTTACAAATATATGTATAGAGTTGAATAATGATATGTTACATATATATCACTGTGCAGTCACTGATTTTATGTATTCAGTTTGTGTAAATTTCTACTGCACAAACATCCTCTTCGTCACTTCTCCGTTTGAAACCATATAATATGTTGCTTGAAAGGATAAAAATCCATGTCTCAGAGCTACAGCAGCAATTATTGTTGAGACTAATGGATTAATGCACGCATCATGAGTTTTAGATCTTCTGATTTCTAAGTGTGATCACTGACTGATTAGTTGCTTATTGCAACATGTTTATTTCCCTCTAGGTCAGAAATAGACACCTTCCATTTTAAGAATTGAAACGCAATGATAATTGCAAAACATTATCATCATATCGGTTAATTTTTGTATTTCCTTTGTGTTCTTAGTATAATGAGATGACTTTCTCCTCTCTCATTTTACTGAATTGCATTCTCCATGTAAGAGATTATCAGATGTGCTCTATGTTGTTTTCTGTCAGAAGCATCGACACTGCCTGCAAAATGTCTGACCGTGATTACATCCTGGGTGACCGGCGGCAACCGACCTGACTCAGACCAAAAACAGCTCTTTCATTAATAGCTTAATGCCCATGAGATGGCTAGTGCAAAACTTAGCAACTAAAATGTACAGGCTTTTACTATAGGAATCTTTTTACCAACATGATTTCTTTTCACATCTAATCTTGAACAAAAAACTCCTGAGCGATATTTTAGAACTTCCCCACAGTAATCAACATAGACTAGAGAGCAGCCATCTTTGACCACAGAGATTATTTTAGTAAAATTCTAAAGCGCCATTAAGCAGATTATGTAATAGAATAATACTGTATTTTACTGCACTGTAGCAATAAGGCGAGCATGCTGCTTTATAAACCGGAGAAAACAAGGTAATATAACAATCCATAGCTTAGAACAACCAAATAGTTTTTGGATGTATTTTGGACACAAATGTAGATGGTTTAAATGGATAGCCAACTTTTGAGCAAACACATCCATTTTCAATAAAAAGCTTCCAAAACCACATGGAACGCACCCAAATGAAAAAAAAGCAACATTACATTTTATAGGAAAACATATCTGAAAAACATCAAGTGGAGAAAGCACAGAGCAGCCTTTGTTTACCAGGGAATAACACACCCCAAAACCAGGCAAGGTCCTGTTTTCTTCAATGTACATTTCATATGGGCAATTTTACAGCAAAATGCAATGCATCAAAACTTATGGAGGAACTTCAATATTCTGCAGAGGGAGCGCAGTATGTTGACATGCATGTTTTTGCCAATTTTGGAATTATCTATATTATATTGTATTGGATACTTTGCAGTTTGTGAATGACCATAGTATTATACAGTCTGCACTACAGGTTTAAAGTGTATTACTGTATTGTATTTACATAAAAGTTACTCCATCCCATGCACCTTTCTAATTAGTAATAAGGCATCTGTAAATGGTGACTTTCCAGGGCAGTAGCTCAACAGACATTCTAGATAGATAGATAGATAGATAGATCAGTATGAGTCAGGGGGCGGAGCCTAATGACACGATTTGCATAACCCGCGTCATTAAGGCCCCCCCCCCGCATGTGTCGCCCGCCTTTCTC
>WWET01002152.1:234147-245975 GCA_011038615.1 Limnodynastes dumerilii
CCTGCTTACGGCGGCTATACCCTACACTGGGTACGACCGTCGGCCGTACGAAAATTCGCAGAGAATACGCTGAGAAAATACGCTTAGCACGCCCATACTGTACAATTTAAATGGCTATCCCCGCCTCCCTGTAGTAAAACGGGCGCCCAGCCGACCATCGTAAAAAAAATACGCCCAGCGAGCGAAAAATACGCTAACGATACGCCCGCTATTCGCTCATGACGCTCGGGCGACCGGAAGCTGTCATACTGGGCATGCGCATTGCGAATTTTTTGCCGAAAATTCGCATACGCTCGTCGTACGCTCGCTTGCGAGCGTTGCTCTGGATCAGGCCCACTGTCTCAAAAATACCATATAAGGACCAAATAAGTCTATATGGACTATCACGAAAGAAACACTGCAGTGTACATCGGCACGGAGATACTGGATACACATACCTCATAAGCATGGCACCTATTGCAAAATACAAGATATAGGGACTAATGCTAACCACACAGTAAATAGACAATATACCTCGAAGGGTAAATTACCACAGACGGAACAGGTGATCCACATACCTATCAGAAAGAATAAAACACTGTAATCTATACACGCCAGGGATCACTAATACACATCCTCCCATAAAGCATGGGCATAATAGAGGGGACATCCTAAAAATCAGGCATCTAATGAAATGTAATGCCTAATGATATATCCATGTCAACTGAGGAACACAATAAGGGAATTGCTAGATCATAGTGAATGAAAAGCAAAGCATATATATACATTTGGATGATATCATAAATATTCATCCTATCCCCAGTCCGAATGGTGTCCTACAAAAAAATAAGGTTAGTGAAAACAAGAAAGATTGAGATGTTCGTTTAATCCAGTGGGTTTCATGGTATTCAATCTTATAATCCATCTGGTCTCTCTTTGTAATAAGAGACGATCACGATCACCTCCATGCACAGGCAGCAGTACCTGATCAATAATTTGGTATGTCCTACCTCTACAAAATGTCTCGCCACTGGTTGTTCACTGAAACCACTTGTCAGTGCCATCCGTATATTAGAGCGGTGTACCGCCATCCTCTCTCTAAATGTACGTTGCGTTTTGCCCACATAGGCTTTTCCACATGGGCATTGAATAAAATATACAATGAAATTGGATAGACACGTGAGATGGTGTTTGATGCATATTTTTTGACCAGATTGGGGATGGTGGAAGTACTGTCCAACTTGCATATAGCGACAGGTGGTACATTGTAGGCACTTATAGCAACCAGTGACTAATGTGCGGGATGGTCTGATGGTAATATCCGATTTCACCAAAATATCCTTAAGATTTTTGCCCCGTTGGTAGCAGGGCATGATACGACAATTTTGTAAAGTGGTAAGTGCAGGGTCCTGTGCAACAAGAGGCCACCATTTCTTACATGTTTGCCGCACATGTATTCTCCCGGTGTTATACACTTGTACAAAAGGTAGACGATTTTGTAGATTATTTTTCTGTTTTGGGATGAGCGTATCTTGCCTGGGTATGGTTGCCACTTTCTGCTTGATGTCCATCAATTTAGAGCGACTATATCCCCGCTCACAAAATTTCTCTACCATCTGTTCCATCTGTGTCTCCCAGAGATCAGGATCAGACACAATCCTGTGTACCCTTATCATCTGGGAGTAGGGAAGTCCATATTTAAGGGCAGGTGGGTGGAATGAGTCTGCCCTAAGGATGTTGTTACGGTCCGTTGGTTTGGTAAACAAATTAGTGCTTATACGTCCATCTTTAATCATGATGTTCACGTCCAAATAGTGAATGGACTTAGAATCCAACTCATATGTAAACTTTATAGGACTGTCCAAATTATTCAATTGCTCCATCCATGTTTTGAAATCCCCTCCATCAGAACTCCAAAGGAACAGGAGGTCATCAATATAGCGGCAGAAAAATATACATTGTTTTTGAAAAATAGGAGCATTGAAGATATGCTTGTGTTCATATAGATCCATATACAGGTTAGCAAACGCGGGGGCCACAGATGACCCCATTGCGCAGCCTGTAAGTTGTAGGTAGAATCTACCATCAAACAAGAAATAGTTTTCTTTCAGAGTTTTCTCCAACAACTTGATAAACAGTGATGTTTCCGGACCAGTGTAGAGTTCGTAGGTAGAAATTTTGTCAGCTACAGCCCACAAGCCCTCTTCATGAGGTATTGATGTGTAGAGATTTGCAACATCAGCAGTAATCAGTAGTAATCAGAGTGGTACCAGCTGGAATGTTAGTAAGGGCATTCAATTTGTTGATAAGGTCTGTAGTATCACAGATAAACGAGCGTCTACTTTTCACAATGGGTTGCAGATAAAAATCCAAATATTTAGACACTTTAGAGAGTAAAGAATCTCTTGCCGATATAATCGGCTGTCCAGGTTGTGACTGTAATGGTGTATAACAGCGGTGTTTTCGGATGATCGGTTGTAAGATAGCTGACCACTTCTTTAGTAAGATCCCCAGCATCTTCAGCTTGTTTCAATAGCAAATCCAGCTCCGCTTTGTACTGTGCAACCGGATTGGCTGGTAGTGATTTATATATTGTGAAATCCGATAACGGTCGGTTTATTTCAGCCACATAGTCTGAACGATCCTGTAGGACTATGGCGCCACCCTTGTCAGTGGGCCTGATAATAATGGTCGGGTCTTCCGAAAGATCTCTAAGCGCTGTTTTTTTCACTATTGGTCAGGTTGGGGATCATTCTCAGGTGCTTAAAGGTTTTTTCTTCCTCCATCAAAATTCTGGTAAAAGCCTTAATTGATGCATTATTAGATATCGGATCAAATGTAGAAGCTGTTCGAAAGGGGATAGATGGTGCTGTAGAGGTGGGGTGTTTGCAAAAAATTCCTTCAGGCGTAATTGCCTACTAAATCTATTTACATCCACTTTCCATCTTAGTGTGTCTGGGCTAGTCGCAGGTACAAAGGTTAACCCTTTATTCAAAAGATCCGTATGCGCCTGTGACAGACACTTAGTGGATAGGTTGAAGATTAAATGTTCGTGCTTCGGGGACGCCCTCTGGCACCACTGCCCTTGACCGGCCCTCCTCGTGCACCTTGGTCTCCGCGCCCTCATTGGGCGGGGGTACCTACCCCTAAAGATGGCTTCTGCTGGGACGTTGATGGTAAAGGAATATGTTCCATTGAAGATTCGGCCTCACTGGCCGATACTGAACTAGATTGTTCATATTCCAGATGTGCCAAATGATGGCGGCATCTCGGCTTAAATCTCCTGTTAGGAGGCACATTATCCGTGTTGTTCAACCACCCGTAGACCCGAAGGTCAGCATAGTCTCTGTTGACAATTGCAAGCTTATTTATCTTAAAGGCAATTAAATCATTTTTATATTTATCGGTCTCCTGTTGTAGTTTGTTCATCCAATCATTATTTGGGTCTGTACTTAGGGTGGTTTTGTGCATGAGTTCATGTTCAGCAGTTTTAGACCTGGTATGTGTAAGAATATCTTTGCATTCCCCAATGACAAGTAACATAAGGTCCAAATAACATTTGTTCAAAAAAAACATACCTACCATCGGGCGGCAGAATCCAGAATTCTGCCGCCCGATGGTAGGTATGTTTTTACTCGAAAGCCTTTGGGGATTTTTTCTTTATGATAATCGCTTAATGTGATTCCATGATATAGGAAGTCCAATTCCTTTTTCTTAAGTTTAACAAGTTCACGACAAATTTCTATGTTGGTTGCTTTACCCCCACGTTGCATCCACTCCTCAGAGAATCGTATGGTCTCAGCCTCAGCATCTGAGAAGGATAGTGTCTCCATCACTCCATCACTTGGAAGTTAAAATGAGGCAAATAAGTTCTCTGGGTTTCTTCATGATCAGTGCCCACCCGGATCGCAGTCTGTTCCCCTGCCATGATCCACAGGTATGTGTAGGTGCTTCCAGAAAAGGTTCTGGACCAGTTGAGGGTGCCTCCACTTAGGTGTATTCACACCAAGTATATATGCAGGTCTTGTGTGTGGCACTCCTCTATACATACAAATGTGCTGGTGCCTTGGCTCAATTCGATAGATATATAGGATACAGGTACCCGGCACTCAGCGACTTTCACAAAAAACAATACAACATCAGGAAGTGTTCAACCGACGTTTCAGGAATTTATTCTTCCTTTCCTCAGGGTAACATTTACAGAGTGAAAACAAACAGGTATTAAATACCTCTGTGAAAGCGCCAAATCTGCACGTGGGTCCCCGCCTCCGACGGGGCATCCCTGGTAACAACCCAGGGCGTCCAGCCGCAGTCATGGCAACCCGGCGCACAGAAATGACCTGCAGTGACATAAAAATAAACAATGAATACCAGCGTAAACAGCATCAAACAGACGAGTCATGCTCATAGTGACATGAAACATATAAAGTGACAAGTGCAAATTAAATACAGTATGGAACCATAAGTATATAGATGAGATGGAAAATGATGCGTGCATGACAAAAAATAAATGAAGACTATACAATGAAAAGTGCAAATAAAAACAGGGATCAGGTGGGAGCCTAGCGATTACAGAAACACATGAGCAAGAAATAATGATAAAAGCGGCTTATATACAGTACAGTGCATAACGTAAATAGGACCACAATAATTAGTCTTAAAGATTAGCGGAGTGAACACATATGCAGGGTGCAGACAACTAAACTCACTGTCTCAAAAATACCATATAAGGACCAAATAAGTCTATATGGACACAGTAAATAGACAATATACCTAGAATGGTAAATTACCACAGACGGAACAGGTGATCAACATACCTATTACACAAAAATCGCATACACACCAGAAATCATCTATCAGAGAGCTCAAAGCAAGTCTTTCATTTTCCAGACGGTCAGGGGCAAATACATCACTCGGACAATTATTCAGATGCAAGAGAGAAATAGAACATCTAGTGCAATATTGTTGTAATAAAACCAATTTATCGCATAATACAAAATATATGCATACAATAAATATCTAAAGGCCTAAATAAGACCACACTGCAAGTTTCACCAAACTGCAAGAGTTTGAACAAAAACAACACAGCCCTGGCACTCTAGCCATTACCCAGTGACTAACTATAAGCTTCTATCTTTAAAATAAAAGTCAGAGAATTAGTTACAAATATCTGCAGATACATGATACATGATACATGATAAGCCACCAGCCACTTACAAGGCTTCTCTGTTTTTGAGCAAACTCCCCTTGCTTTGTGCACCTGCTGTATAATTACCTTATAGATTAATTTGAGCAACCTCTATCTTGGAAGTGTGTTTTAAAGCATGTCTGGGATAGTAGCTGAAAGGGGGTGCTGTCTCAGAGTGGCTGTTTTGGAGACTTGGGGACCTCTGCCAGAGGTGAGCTCTCAATTTAGAAAAATATATGATATATGACCCATAGTTGGGACTCTGAATTTTAGAGTTAGGACCACCTAACAGAGAAGTCTTGTAAGTGGCGGGTGGCTTATCATGTATCTGCAGATATTTGTAACTGATTTTATGACTTTTATTTTAAAGATAGAAGATTATGGTTAGTTGCTGGGTAATGGCTAGAGTGCACACTTGCACACATTTCATATATTGAATTAGAAGCACAGCCTGTGTTTTTTTGTTAATGTTGCTAGTTTCACTTTGGGTGCCTGACCCCTCCCGCAAAATGGCTGCTGCACACTGTTCAATAGCGGGGGTGTCTTAATACAACCTGAGTACACATATATCAGATAGATAGGGACTCACCTAGAGGAGGTGCCTTGACGCTGGGCAGGTGAGCTTAACCCAATATAGCTATATTGTGAATTAAACATTGTGAACTAAACCTCCTCTTTATGTATGTGCTGACACATAGTGTTATATAATGCTTGTTTGGAGCGCCGGATCTCTCTTTTGTTCCTTGTAGTTGCACAGTGTTACAACACTCTGGGTTTACCTGGTAGAGTACCGGAGTGGTCGTAGAAAAGGTAGTAGACTGCAGTGGCGCCCCGGGTTTACCTCGGAGAGAACCAAGGCGGCCACGGAAAAGAGAGAGGTAGTGACCGAGTGGGTAGCCCGGAGACTCTACTATCATGGGGTTTTCACCAGAGCCCCTGATGGTGGGGATGGATTTGGCAGCGGCCCAATAGCCTGGATGGGCCCCGTTGAATCCGACTTGAGGAAGAGTTGATACCAGACAGAGGGGATGGGAGCAGTCAGGTAAGTGGGAGTAGAGCCAGTCCGGAAGAGACCGGACTGCGACAGACTACGAGCAATACTAAACCCAGCACGAAGGACAGAAGAATGTTCACGGGACAGGACAAGACGCACTAGGACTTGCGCACACTCACTCACACAGCGTGACCTCCAAAGAGGTAACATAAACAGGCACTCAAAGGATAAATAGGTACTGAAGGGAAGGTTGGTACAAAGAGGGACGAGAACCAGGGCAGAAAACACAAGGGGAACTGAGGCAGGAATCAAGGCAGGTAAGTGGGTCAAACAACGGTCAGATCACTAGGATGGAAGCACTAGGCACACAAGGTAAGTAGCAGGTCACAGAATTGAGAACAGACTCTATAACCGGCGTGGGAATGCAGGCAGGAAGGACTGATAAAGTATCTGCTGTCCCCTGATAGGACAGCCAAGGAACAGCCCCCCCCCCCTGACGGGATCGGGACAGGCACAGAAGTTTCACCGTTACACGGCGGTGTAACACACAGTGGTCATCTATATATACACTTGCACACATTTCATATATTGAATTAGAAGCGCAACCTGTGAAAGTAGCTGAAAAGGAGTGCTGTTTCAGAGTGGCTGTTTTGGAGACTTGGGGACCTCTGCCGGGGGAGAGCTCTCAATTAAAAAAAATATATGAAATATGACCCAAAGTTGGGACTCTGATTTTTAGTGTTAGGACTACCAAACAGAGAAGCCTTGTAAATGGCTGGTGGCTTATCATGTATCATGTATCATGTATCTGCAGATATTTGTAACTAATTCTCTGACTTTTATTTTAAAGATAGAAGCTTATAGTTAGTCACTGGGTAATGGCTAGAGTGCCAGGGCTGTGTTGTTTTTGTTCAAACTCTTGCAGTTTGGTGAAACTTGCAGTGTGGTCTTATTTAGGCCTTTAGATATTTATTGTATGCATATATTTTGTATTATGCGATAAATTGGTTTTATTACAACAATATTGCACTAGATGTTCTATTTCTCTCTTGCATCTGAATAATTGTCCGAGTGATGTATTTGCCCCTGACCGTCTGGAAAATGAAAGACTTGCTTTGAGCTCTCTGATAGATGATTTCTGGTGTGTATGCGATTTTTGTGTAATAGGTATGTTGATCACCTGTTCCGTCTGTGGTAATTTACCATTCTAGGTATATTGTCTATTTACTGTGTCCATATAGACTTATTTGGTCCTTATATGGTATTTTTGAGACAGTGAGTTTAGTTGTCTGCACCCTGCATATGTGTTCACTCCGCTAATCTTTAAGACTAATTATTGTGGTCCTATTTACGTTATGCACTGTACTGTATATAAGCCGCTTTTATCATTATTTCTTGCTCATGTGTTTCTGTAATCGCTAGGCTCCCACCTGATCCCTGTTTTTATTTGCACTTTTCATTGTATAGTCTTCATTTATTTTTTGTCATGCACGCATCATTTTCCATCTCATCTATATACTTATGGTTCCATACTGTATTTAATTTGCACTTGTCACTTTATATGTTTCATGTCACTATGAGCATGACTCGTCTGTTTGATGCTGTTTACGCTGGTATTCATTGTTTATTTTTATGTCACTGCAGGTCATTTCTGTGCGCCGGGTTGCCATGACTGCGGCTGGACGCCCTGGGTTGTTACCAGGGATGCCCCGTCGGAGGCGGGGACCCACGTGCAGATTTGGCGCTTTCACAGAGGTATTTAATACCTGTTTGTTTTCACTCTGTAAATGTTACCCTGAGGAAAGGAAGAATAAATTCCTGAAACGTCGGTTGAACACTTCCTGATGTTGTATTGTTTTTTGTGAAAGTCGCTGAGTGCCGGGTATCTATATCCTGTAAAGCTATCGCATTAAGCCAAGGCACCAACCCATTTGTATTAATAGAGGACACACAAGACTTGCATATATATACAGTATAAAGAATGGGTTGTAGGCACTCAAGAGTGTCTATCAGCGCTCTGGGAAGGTCTGGGTTAATAATGAGTGAATAGCAGCTACTCTAATAATACTCCCCCACAGGCAGCTATCCTGGGATGACTAGTCCCACAATGACAAAATAAGAAAAAGAAAGAAGCGCCTTGGGGTAAGTATAAAAGAGTATAAATTTATTAGTACACCTAAAAAATATATAGATTACTTAACACTAAAATATAACAATACAAAATCTGACAAAAAAAATTTAAGATGGAAGCCAGGGCTTATAGGTACTTTATGGCAGAAAAATCAATAGTCCATTTGTGAAACAAAGAAAAAACACTGAGCTCAGAATTAAAAAGGATGTAATGAGGAACGTTCCCAAAAAATTAAAAAATATAAGTAACACAAAAATATAAATCATTTGCTGCCTACGAAAAAAACAAATCCGTCCATGGACTGCACCACTTAGAATAATTGGAAATGTCAATATCCACAAAGGGAATGACTCCCAAAGGGAGATAGTGCAAAATATTATACTTTAAATTCTGATGGTAGGTGGTGACACATAATATGCACAGAAATATGTATTTACTCACACATACTGAAGTATATATCCCAGATATGGAAGACAAGCCGCTGTAAAATACAAATCCGTCTGTGGTGAAAGTTATCACAAACGTCTGCTGTCTCCTCTATAGAAGATATCTCTTTGTGCAGGCTGAAGGTAAACGTGGAGCTGGGTATACGGTGCATGCAACCTTAGAAATTAGAATGTGGTTGTTAATAGTAACAGGCATCCATCTCAGGGTGTCTAAACTTCAGAATTCCAAACCTTCAGGTACTGAGGTGTATTTGTTAGCACAACGATAGGAAATACAGCAATAACGGAAGCCCGTCTCCAGGTGTCTCCACTGTGAGAAAGTGATCTGTGCAATTTTCTGTCCTTTCAAGTGTCATCCACCTCTGTTAATAAAAAGCAACTGGGGTGCAGTAAAAAGTTCTTCTGTCCAAGGTAATCGGTATCTGGTCCTAGCTGTGGTGTCAGATATGGAAGAGAGCAAGCTCTTACGCGTTTCTCCGATTAGGTTTCGTCAGAGAGCATCTAAAGTAAGACTGGAGGTGGATGGTCTTAAATGTTATTCATATATATATATATATATATATATATATGTAGAGGAACAGCACTCCACCAGGGAAACTTTCTGAGGTGCTCGCAGGTAAGTAGCAGACAACATATCATGTGTGCCCCTGATGAAATAGAGAGACACTCTCTGAAACGTTGGAAATAAAAGGTTAATTTATTTTTTGATTATCTGCCTGTGAGATAGTGTCGCCAAGTGCAGCGCTGGTCTGGAGTCAGACTGCAGCTGGATGCTTTTAAAATAAGGGCTGGCTGGTTGCTAGGATACCTGCGGTTACAGGCTTCTCTAAGACCGCGGAACTTCATTTCCCTTGCAAGTCTCGGCCACCACAGGACTTCATGTCCCTCGGAAGTCTCGGCCACCGCGGGACTTCAGTTCTAGCCGCAGTCCCACTCGGAGGACACAGGCAAGGTAAGAAAACTGGAGCCTGGAGGCACATGATGGGAGTACTGGGGGGAGGTGCTGGAGGCACATGATGGGAGTACTGGGAGGGCTGGAGGCACATGATGGGAGTACTGAGGGGGTAGGTGCTGGAGGCACATGATGGGAGTACTGGGAATAAATGGGTAATGGTAGGGGGCGTGCCAGTCCATTACTTTGCCAGGGGCGCTGGACCCATAGATATACCCCTGACACAATGGTCTGCTCCAAAGCTTCTAACAGTCTGTTACTATGGTAACCACCATTATTGAAGAGAATACACTAACTTACAAACCCAGGACCCAACCTTAACCATTCACACTTAATATGTAAACAGATTTAAAGTCTAGCAATATCGCCCCTTACAAATCCCTGCTGTAAAAAATACTAAACCCCTTCCAGGTGACAAAATTGTCAGAATTATGCATCGAGCAGACAACTTATTATTGTTAACAAAAAATGGTATATATATTTACCATGGAGAAAGTAGTATCCTGTAAAAAAAAAAGATGCAAATCATGTTGTTCTCATCTACAGTCCTACATCTGCTGAGAGTGTACAGAAAAGCATATATAATATGTTGGATAAGGTGAAAAAAAGAAAGCAATACTTTGGGTTTGTTTTTCAGTATTCACCATCCTCTTCAAGGGTCAAGAAATAAAGCTGTCCTCAGGCTAAGCTAATGTCAATAACATGTTGTCCACAGGTACACTTTTACTGCGCTACCAGTGAAAATTGCTCTTTGAGCTGGCCTGAGGCAACTGTACTCCCAAGTTACTCACACATATTGACACACATCCGCACAGTAAATCCTGCTTTCATACATCGTCCACTGCTCTGAACACCGTGGGACTGTGTAATTGCACAACAAAACAAATACAGCACACACATGCACTCCGGCATAGCTTTAAATGGCAGACATAAGCTTTGGTATTGTGGAAATCACAAGCTTCTCTGATTTTCATTCAGGCTACTCACGGTAGTTTCTCTCAATAATCAGGTGTATTTATGTTGTTCAGTGTATAAGCTACTAATTAATTGTGTTTCATGAATGTTAAAAAGGTAAAAACTCTGTTCCCTTGGCAACAAATTACTAATCACAGAGATATGAAGTCAAATTCCTTCCTCTGAATAGAAACAAAAATGTATAGAGCTTTGAAAAATAATATGATTAAGCACCTGATCCAGACCCCTGCATGCTTTCCATACGTGTGGGGGTCTGTCGGACCGAACAAGAGAGGAGAGTGAACTCCCCCTGACATTCCCCTCTCTTGTGCGGATATTTGAGTGACTTATGCTGCCATTGGGCATACTTTAGTCATACGAGCAGATCATCGGTCCGGACTATGAAACCTAAATTAGAAATGAAAGTTTCCTGGCTCAACTCTACTTTTCAGATTAAACTTAAAGTTATGCAGTATGTGAGTTCTATCTGCAAAAGTAAAGTATTTTCCCTGTATGCTAATAAATTAAAATTAATTATCACACCTTACATTGCAAAATGGTTTATCTGAGCTATACACTTGCAACTGCACTTTAGATTAGTCCTCATTGAATAAAAAGTAGAAGAAAACTACAAGCTTGTTAGGGTTCTGTCTCATAAATCTGAAGTCCCCGCTCCCCCATTTATAGTCCTTTTTATGTTAAAGATTGCAAACGATTTAAAGGTAAAGTTTGCAAATGACTCAGTGGATGGGGTGACATAAAAATGTAATGACACCTCTGCCACAAAAGACATGTTAGTAGATACAGTGCTGAACAGCTTTGCACTGTCTATGAGTTTTGAGCACTGCATATAAATAACCATAAATAACTTACTGACAGTTTAACACTGTATATTAGTTTTGAGCGCTGCATATAAATAACTTGCCAGCAGCTGACAGCTTAGCACTGTCTATGAATTTTAAGCACTGCATATAAATAAGTATACATAGCTTGCCAGAAACTGACAGGTTAGCACTGTCTATGAGTGTTGAGCACTGTATATAAATAACTATATTTATTATTATTATTATTATTATTATTATCATTTGCACTGTCTATTTAAGCACTGCATATAAATAAGTATACATAGCTTGCCAGAAACTGACAGGTTAGCACTGTCTATGAGTGTTGAGCACTGCACTGTA
>WWET01002152.1:270963-281096 GCA_011038615.1 Limnodynastes dumerilii
ATATATATATATATACAGTTAACTTATACAAAAAGTATGTTCAAGAAATGTATTGCTTTGCACCGTTTGTCCATCAAAAAAGCACTTGTGGGTATGGACAATAAAACTGCACTGGTGGCGAGGCATTTTGTGGAGGCTAAACATCTACTGAAAGACTTTTGCTCTATGCCCCTCGTCCAGATCCCACCACTTAGAAGGGATGGCAATCGTGATAAATTATTGACTGGAGACCAAATTTATCTATAATTTCAAAACTTTGGCCCCCCAAGGACTGAATGAGGAAATTAATTTCACATGTTTTCTATGATTTCTATGTGATTTTTTCACTTTTTCATTTTTGACTCAATCTTAAAAATATTTTTAGTTTTTAAATGATGCCTAAAATATGTTTATATAGATGCATAGGCGTTTGATATATACCTTGTTTTTCTTTTTCCTATTTTTCTAGTTTTGTATTGAAGGTTCCTTTCCCTTTAACTCCTGTGGGCTGCTAGTGCAACTGGCATCTGGGGTGACTCTGAGATCAGCGCTTCATATTGCCCAGTTACTGATGACGCATGTAGTTGGCTTTTTTCTGATTGGACTTTGTCCTATTCGGGATTTGCCAGTGCATGCTGTCGGTGGCGGGGTATATAGGATGTGGGGCTTCCGGTTTCCGACCTGGACCATCAGTGGCGCTAGTTTTGATCCGCATCCTATTTATATTTGTCCTCATTTGAGAATTTATATTTCATTTAATTGATGGTTGCAGTGCCCTGATGACGGAGTCTAGTGATGACCACGAAACAGCCATCAGCTCTCTGCACTTTTTCTGCGCTGATGTCCAAGTGTGCAACAGTATGGTGATGTCCCTACATGTGGCTTTCAACACCTACTTGTGATTGTGATTGTGCTGCTCACTGCTCCTCCCCGGGTTGCCTTACTTGCATGGACTTTCCTTTGTGTCTTACTTAGACGTTTTTTGTGGACAATGGGCCGGATCCACAACTACAGCGGTTTTTCACAGACGGCAGTAATGTGCCGATATATAGTTACTGCGCATGCGTAGAGATGGGAGCGCCAAGGGGAGGGCTAAATTCTTTCTCCCCCCAACAAAAAATGTTGTGACATCCCTGTCAAACACACACTATAAAACAAGGCTTCTGCATCAATATATAGATCTTGTAGAAGGGCAAACCACTAAAGAATGCTTTGACGCTTATACAGTATATTCTGACCTTAGGCTGGTACCAGGGACGTCACAACTTTTTTTTTTTTGGGGGGGGGGGGCAAGAATTTAGCCCTCCCCTTGGCGCCATCTCACCTTTGTGTGCCCCTATCTTGGTGCGCAATAGGAATGAATGGGGGTGTGGTTAATATATTGGGGGAAGGGGACGTGGCTAACCCACTGTGGGCATGGTCAAGCCATTGGGGGGGGGGTGGGAAACCCATCATGTCTGCAGCCACCCAGTACTCTGATCATGTCTCCAGTGTTCCCCATCATGTGCCACCATGCCCCTCCTCCAGTACTCCCTGCCTGACATGCACGTATTATGGTCCTCTAATGTGTAAGCTGGCCTGTGTGTGGTAAAGTAAGTAAGTTGACTTCTACTCACATAGAGCCTCATTTACTAAAGTCGATTTGGTCCAAATTGCCCAAACTCCCGGGGGTCTGGCTGTGATTAACAAATCGCCGTATTCACTAAATCCAAACTCCCGGGACAAATCGTCAAGGTAAGCATCGATGAACAGAAATCGTCCAGATATTTGCCATATAAAAGATAGAACTCGTCAGATTCACTAAAGTCGATTTTACTAAATTGCCTTTAGTCCGACGTGAAATCACAGAAAAAAAAATCGCCTGCTGTGTGTGGCAATTTCAATGAAAGCGCCCCCCAATGACCCTGAAAAACACGTCAATATACTTGACATGTGTTTTTCAGTGTACCAAAGGCAAGCGCAGGCAGCATGGTTGTAAGGCTTAGCCTTGCTGCGCTGATAGAACTACAAGTGTCAGCATTGCTGATGCTTGTAGTTCTATCAGCATCAGCATGGTAAGCCATATAGCCATGCTGCGCTGCCTGGTGTAAAAAAAAAAAAAACACATACAGTTACACATAAGCACTTTACATATACAGTACACACATATAATACATTACACATCAATAAAACTGCCTATAATGTGCCCCCCAAAATTGTATAAATATACAGGTGACCACCCTGTAGTGTAAAATTATTTTAAAGTGTCCGATAGTCCCCTTGAGCATCTTCCTCCGGAGCTTCATTCAGCCAGGCGTCAAGAACCTTCTTATTTTGATGTGGCTCTACTAATGACTATACGGTAAGTAGAGTGGCCTCTAAAGGCCCAAAATGCAAATGACATCAGGACCTCTATAAAAGAGGCCACTCTACTTACCATATAGTCATTAGTAGAGCCGCATCACAAGAAGAAGGTTTGGGACGCCTGGCTAAAGCAAGCTCCAGAGGAAGATCATCAAGGGGACAAGACTTCATCCTACAGAAGAAGAAAAGAAAGAATTAAAGAAGAATCTACAAGCAAGTATTCCCAAGACGGATGACATCTTAACGGTGAGTATGAATTATTTATTAATATTTCTGCAGACACTATCGGACACTTTAAAATTATTTTACACTGCAGGGTGGCCACCTGTATATTTATACAATTATGGGAGCACATTATATGCAGTATTACTGATGTTTAATGTATTTTATGTGTGTACTATATATGTAAAATGCTTATGTGTAACTGTATGTGTTTTATTTTTTACACCACGCAGCGCAGCATGGCTATATGGCTTACCATGCTGACGCTGATAGAACTACAAGTATCAGCAATGCTGACACTTGTAGTTCTATCAGCGCAGCAAGGCTAAGCCTTGCAACCATGCTGTGCTGTTTTGATTTTTTTTAACACATGAAAGCGACGACGATTTCGGGAGAGGAAAATCGCTGTGCTTTTCTATTGAAATGCACAGCAATTTTGCCCTTTATAAAGTGACGCTTAACGACGGTGATTTCAAATCGCCCAAGATAAGCGCCCCTTTGTGAATACCACGATTTCGCCATGATTTCTGTCTATTTGAAATCAACAGGAAAAATCGATTTTGTAAATAAGGCCCATAGATCTAAAAATAATATGTCTTTTTTAGACTTACACCACCCCATCCCGATCCCCTTACAGAACAAATACGAATTATTGATGCTAACAACTCCAAAAAGACACAGAGAACAAGAGGGACAAGAGGAGGATCCAGAGTCCAAAAAATTCCTACTAGATCTACCATAGCCTCTAACACTACCATTTTCAATTTATCCCAAAGAACACTTACCCCTGCTGAAATAAGCTTATTGAATAAAGGATTAAATTTTTCACCGAGCAATGCTCCCAATCTTTTTGAACTATTTACAGAACTTAACCTATTCATAAGGACCATATGTAGAAAAAGATTTTTCACAGAGAAAAACTCCAATATTTACAATAATACCAAGACTAATGATGTAACATCTGAATCCCCAGATGAAATATGCCTGTCTATCTTGGAGGAGCTGTGGGAACAGAACCACGTGTCTGATTTATCCCACACCTCTGCTGAGATTACAGACATATCCAATACAACAACAGTAGACAGAACTGCTTTTAGAAATAGGTCAAAGTTTTTTCCTAATAACCAAAAAAGTGCTAGTGTACAAATGTTTTATAAAAAAACACTAGAAGAATTCAGTAACATATGTAAATTATCTAAACATAATGAATGGAGATATTCTAGCAATCTATCTTTTCATGAACGATCAGCTCTCAAAACTTTGCGTAATGACCCTTCAATAGTTATCAAAAGGGCAGATAAGGGTGGGGGGATCATTGTCATGAATACGAATGATTATAAAGCTGAAGCTCATAAACAACTCAGTGATACGAAATTCTATACGAAGTTGCCAACTGATCCGTCAAAAAATTTCCAACAAGAACTCCGTTCACTGTTACAATTAGCCCATGACAATGGCACAAATAATCGCCCTCATGCCTCCCCAGCCTCCAAATAATCCCCTCATGTCTCCCCCAGCCTCCAAATAATCCCCTCATGTCTCCCCCAGCCTCCCAGAGTCCCAATAATCCCCCTCCTTTACTCACCTTACCTTCTTCCTCCTGCTGTGCTCCTCAGCGGCGCTCCCTCTCTGCTCTGGATGACGCTGACATGACCTGAGGTCGCGCTAGCGTCACACTGAACACTGCAGTCTTTATAGCAGATGATCGGCCTGGTGCCACATCTTCCCCGTTACAAGGGTCCCCGTTGCCTCCCATGTCAGCGCTCCTGGGCGCCCCCTTGATATTTTTTGGGAGGGTGAGATGCCCCCTTGCTTTCCTCGTTCTGACGCCACTGTCTGGTACCCAAAGCATACCGGCAAACCATAGAAGGCAGGGCACCAGTGTATATAAGAGAGTATAAGAGAGAAACCACAAAGAAATGGCAGGAAAATGACCCTTTTATGCATAAAAGGGTAATTTTCCTGCCATTCCTTTGTGGTTTCTCCCTTATACTCTGTTATTGATTTTTGATCCCTGCTATTGAAAGTATCCACCTATATACAAAGGGGTAGTGCGGTTCATAAATCCTATTCACCAGTGTATATAAGCCATACACTGTACCTGGGTGTGGTGTACTTCCTACTCTACGTAGACTATGCTTTCCTTTTAAATACACACTCAAGCAACAGAAGTCAAACAATACAGTAAAATAAAATATACAATAGCAGAACCCGATGGGAACCCAGTACCCACAATGGCAGCAAGGATACTAGTTTTCATTAACAGCAGGAGTACAATTGTAATGCAGTGTCTAGTGTTCCAGATGGTAGTTCTTGTAAGCATAATTACAACAGTTGGAAGAAAACCAGGCCTGAACAATTGCTCATTGTCTAGAGGTGCTGAGTGAAGAAGGAGGGTCTGATGATCTTACCAGTAAACATGCTGGTGCCCAATAAGTGCGGGCAGTAGAGTAGGTTGAGTATAGAGTCCAAGGCCTATTACCTGTGCTCATGCACATATCGCTAAATCTGATAATCGGACAATCCAGCAAAAGGAAAAAAGGAGATTGTTGAAAGTCTGGATATGGTCTATTGTTATGTATATTAATTGTATATATTACATCTTGTATTTTATATGTCATCAATTCATATAATTAACATTATCCATTAATTGTTCCATGTATATGATTAGGTTATTTGTAAGTATAAATCTCCATTTAACAGTTCACAACATAATCCAAATCATTTCCCAGATATTCTGATAGAAAAAAGGAAACAATTTTAAGTTATTAGCATTTGGTGTTAAAAAGTAAGTTTAATAAACATGCTAAGTCATTAAAAAAAAACTTTTATGTCAATGTAGTGTGTGCTGTGACATTTTACAAGTGGGTTTCATAGAGAGACTTATTTCTCAAGAAACCTATCTCTTTTAGTTTTTCATATGGGTTTGTAAGTGCATTAACACCACTTATATAGCATGGTAGACCATTCATATCTACAGGTTCATTCTCACTTAGTAGCTTTACTGCAAAGAGCCACCACACTCTAATGGTGTAAGATATTCTGATTGCTATGCTTACTGACAGGCTGACTATCAGGAAAGAAAATGTCTTTTTATATTCAATATATTTCCCTGGCATTAACACACAAAAGGTAATTATGCTTCACACATTGGAAAATAGGCACAGTAACCTATTAAGTACTTGTAAGGTTTGCACAAAAATATTAGTTCCACTTTTATGGTTTTATTTTTTATAAAAAAAAAAGAAAAAGAAGAAGAAATCAAAAACCTTATATACCTGTTTCTATAGTCCCTCTGCTCTGAAAAGAGCCTAAGAAATCCATAAATGTTCATTGAGTGGTTTATTGTTTTGTCCTGAGGGCATCCAAGAGACAAAGGAAATATTGTAAACTATATTGGAAGACACCATGGAAACAAAACAAGCAAACCTTAGAAAAAATAAGTGCCTATCGCATCTGCACAAAGTAAGTTAGCACATTATTTGCATTGTTATATCCTTAGTATTCATTTTTTTATATCTGAGTTCTGGTATAGAATGCAGAAAGTTACATATTGCATATTGAAATGGTTACTTTTAATAAGAATTGTACCTCAAGTCCTTATGCTGCTGTATATTCATCTTTATACATTTCCATGTTACAATGTGCTGGTACAACTATTATCCTAAACTCTGCAGAATTGCTAACTTGATTTTTATTCCATACATTTTTCCAGAACTTCAGTCTAGTGCAGAATTTAAAGATAGATGTACCCAAAAAATAATATTCACCTCAAATCAGCACCCTTATTGTACTGCAGTGATAGGTAAAACCTGGATAAGGCAACAAATATGTAATTAAGAAAGAGTATTGAAAGGATAAAAAGGGCAAAGAAATGGACAGATAGCACTGAGTTGTAGTAGTCCAGGTGGGAGGTAATGAACGCTTAAGTAAGGATTTTGTTATGTCCTGGATAAGAAACTAATGTATTCAGACAATGGACCAGATTCAGACCTATGTTTCTGCTGCAGTGAAGATCTAAAGCCGGATCCATACTGTATTATGAGTTCCGTGTGGACAAGGGGAGACAACAGCTGGTTGTCCACTCACAGTGACTCATACTGAAGTGCCTAGCAGCCAGAACATGGGACCCCTGGCCATCAATGCAAGCAAAAGTATCTTGGCTTTCAGACCACAGGTAGCTTGTAAGAGACCCTCGTCCTTGACAAGGGGTTATGAGGCCCCTATTCCCTGAATTGAAGAATTTTGTAATTTCAGATTGGAGGCTTCTCTCCAGAATCCAGGAACTCTCCACCAATCCATGTCCTATTCAATGGATTTGAAAATAATACTGACCCTCACCTTTTTGGAATCTAGGATACTCCAGGGTTGCCGACTCTCCCGGAATATTCGGGAGACTCACGAATTTTGGACATGTCTCTCGGTATCCCCCAAAGCTCCCATAAGCCCCACCAGTCATTAATTATTACTGTAATCCCTAGCGTTACTAGGGATGTGCGGGGCTTGATGATGTCATCAAGCCCCATCCATCCCCTCAAACGCTGGAGATTACAGGAGTGATTAACAGGGGCGGAATTTAATGATAAATCCATGGCTTCCCTCTGTGGCGCACCCAAGGGGGGTTTCTGGTTGCCCAGAGAACCCCCCGGTTGAAAATGTGCATAAACACTTTTTTAAAATGTGCGAAAAAGTGGAATTTTGAAAAAAGGGGCATGGCTTCATGGGTACTCTGAAAGGGCGTGGCTCTGCGGCCATATGAGGCAGGTTGACATGGAGGATGATGGTGCTGGCCTGTGCTGCAATAGGAAAGCAGCTGGGGGATGGTTAGTGGGTCACAACCAATTCAACAGTGCTCATACATTGTGTAATGTGCTGTGCTAATGCATTGTATTAGAGCTGTTCCTTCAATATAAAACTACTATTTTAATGTGTGACAGAAGTAACTTATAAATCACCTAAAAAATATCAAAAACAGGACTTATCAAATCTTACTTACTTACTTACTTCAAATCTACATTATAAATGTCCTGCTTTCAGAGAAACATGTACATCTTACATATCTTGGCAGTCAGATATATATATATATTTAGTAGCTGTTTACAATTTTAAATAGTCCTTCAACCTTTGTCACATTGCAGTCTCATATCCTCCAACTGTACCTATTTAGCAGGTACAGTACCTATTTTTAATAGTCTTTACCGGCTAAAAGGGCTCCTGTACCGTATTCTGGCCTAGCAGTTTCCTTCACCCAAACAGCAGCAGGGCCAGCCACCAACTGAACAAACTGCCTCAGTCACACACCTGTGGTTTGCAGGGTTGTATGACCATATATGGACTTCCTGCAGGGAGGGAGAATCAAGAGATCAATGCAGCTACAGACTTCCCCCCTCATCAATATCCTGTAGTCAGGCTTACCTCTAATATAACCCATATTACACATTACATCCTACATATAATAACTACATAACACACTCTACTACTACAGCTACAGAAACCCCATATTACACAGATATACCACCCAGTAACTCATAATAATAATAAACAGGGCTAAAAAGTACAGCCTGGGTATGGATTTCTTTACACCTTGGTAGCTGAGATACATTGTTATGTTCCAAATTTGCCCTTAATTCATTAAGCCAATTTGCTATAACAATTAAAGATGTAACCATGGTGTGCGTGCTGACTGGTGTATGGATGAGTACTCCGCCGTTTGCCTTTTAACAATTAAAGATGTAACCATGCAAATACTGTTCCAAAGATTAGTTCACTCTTTTCATCTGTCCATTGGTTTGAGAATGATATGCCAAGGAGTGACTGACATAGATGTCCAGTGACAAACAGAACTATCTTAAAAAAATCGGGACCTCTGTCTGAGACAATGGGCCGTATTCAGAGATCCGATTTAGCGGCAACTTCCATGCGTATTTTTAGGTACGTTTCAACTGCGCATGAGTAGTAATCTTTATATGCAGTTAACGTAGACGATATGCGCGAAGTGCCAAGCGGGCGGACTTGTGAATCGGACGTAGAAAATTTGCACCTAACTCTGACGGAAATATACACACGGAAGGATTTGCATAGACATGGGCGGGGGAATTTAAATTATGGAAAGTGGGCTCGATTACAACTATACACTCTGAACTATACGCACAGAAGACACATATGCTCCTAAGTGGAAGCGGATAGTTAGTGCAAGTCTATGGAAGCGGAAGTCTCCAAGATGAAGGATTCTCAAGGGGAGTGACTGGGGTTTTGGTGGGTGTAACTTGCTCAGTAGGTGCGTATAATTGCGATCTGATGGAAGCACGGAAGTCTGAATACGGCCCGATATCACAGGAAAGACCTGGTCTTTGCTAGAGCCCCTGATGGTGGAGATACGCTTGTGCGGCTGGTGTCCAGCAGGTCACTGCCCCTGGTGGTAGCTCCCAGAGTAGCAAGAAGGGTTTGGGAGTCAGTCATCATAACAGGATTGGGCATTACACTAACAAATAGTACCGAAGATTAGATTGGAGGCAGAGAAGAACTTGACATAGTACAACACAATAGACTAGATACTTCAAGTTGCTGGGAAGACAGACTAGACCAGATCACAAATATCAGAACAGGGGTACATGAACATGGGGACATTGGAGGGCAGATCCAGGAACTGCAGCACACCAAAACTAAACACAAGACATGGCAGACCACGGGAACCCAAACGAGAATCATGTTCAGACTCGGTCAACAGGTTACTGGAATAAACTAGGATTAGTACAAATGTACAGACATGAAATAAGGTACCAACAACAACAAAAAGGACAAGTACTAGCAGAACAGGTTAGGTGCAGTGAGTAGAGAACACAGAAGGTTAAATACAAATATCAGAGAAAGTATACATATAAACAGGTAACAACAGGATAAGGAAGGATCCAAGGTGCAGACAGATAAACACATGGATAACAGGAAAGCAGAAAACCAGGTAATAAACAAAGATAGGGATGAGAAGACGCACTGGACAGATATAATAAACAAATGGCAGGACAATGATAGACAAGAACCCTGCAGAGAGCAGGGATAACAGAAAGAATGCAAAAACAACACAGGAGACAAGAGCATGCAAGGCAATAGTACAGCAGGACAAGAGAACACACAGGACAAGGATCCTGCTTCACTAAACCTGGGGCAAAAAATACAAAATGGCTAATCAAACAATATCACCAGCTACAGTGCCGGTGCTAGGTCCCTGGGCACCCTAGGCAAAGTTGGGCCTGCCTCCCCCACCCCCGCACCACACCGTCTTTATATGCGCCCCTTCATTTGACCCTTCAGGCCTCTATGCCCCCTTCGTATGTCCCCTTCAGGTCTAAATGCCCCCTTCATACGTCCCCTTCAGGCCTCTATGCTCCCTTCATATTCCCCTTCCTGCCTCCATGCCCCCCAGCTCCCCCTCCTCAAACTGTTTTAATTAGATATTGCAGACTCCCTCCCCAGTTTTAATTAGATATTGCAGCCCCCCTCCCTAGTTTTAATCATATATTGCAGGCCCCCCCTCCCTAGTTTTACTCATATATTGCAGGCCCCCCTCCCTAGTTTTAATCATATATTGCAGG